>CATIWR010300659.1:0-56849 GCA_949677035.1 Omphalea diandra
AGAGTCTTGCTAGCATAGTAGATGGGCTGAAAATGCTTATCTTTCTACTATCCGAGAACTGCGCCAACTACAAAGTCACTTGCATCACACATTAGTTCAAAAGGAATAGTCCAATTCGGTGCTACCATGATTAGGGCATTATTCAATTTGTTCTTAAGAATGTTAAATGCTTCTAAACATTCTTAAGTAAAAAAAAAATGCCACATCTTTTTAAAGCAACTTAGTTAAAGGCCTGGCAATCGTAGAAATGTCCTTAATGAACCCCCTATAAAACCTAACATGCCCTAAAAAACTCTTAATTGCCTTAACTGAAGTCGAAGATGGCAACTTAGAAATAGTTTCAATTTTTGTTCTATCTACCTCAATCCCCCTAAAACTATTTATAATATTTCCCAATTTAACACTATACCCTCTTGCACTATAAAATGATATTTTTCCCAATTTAACACCAAATTGGTCTCCTCACAACGTTTAAGCACTCTTTCTAAATTATGAAGGCATAAATCAAAAGAGTCACCAAAAATAGAGAAATCATCCATGAATACTTTCATAACATTTTCCACGAGTTCATCAAAAATTGCCATCATGCACCGTTAAAAAGTAGCAAGTGCATTACATAATCCAAAAGGCATTCGATGATAAGCAAACGTACCATAGGGATAAGTAAATGTTGTCTTTTCCTAGTCCTTTGGAGCAATAAGGATTTGAAAGTAATCAGATAAACCATCTAGAAAACAATAGTACATATGCCTTGATAGTCGCTCTAGCATTTGATCTATGAAAGGTAAATGGAAGTGATTTTTCCTTGTGGCATCATTCAACTTTTGGTAGTCAATGCATACTCTCCATCCGGTGACAGTTCTTGTGGGAATCAACTCATTCTTCTTATTTGGAACAACCGTCACTCCTCCTTTGTTTGGTACTACCTGCACAGGGCTTACCTACGAACTGTCAGAAATAGGATAAATGACTCCTGCATCAAATAATTTAATCACCTCAGCTTTTACAACTTCTTTCATATTAGGATTTAGTCTTCTTTGTGGTTGCACAGCAGGTTTGAAGTCATCCTCTATGAGAATCTTATGGGTGCAAAAAGAGGGACTAATTCCTCTTATGTCTAAAATCTTCCAAGCAATTGCCATGTTGTGTTCTTTAACTACAGTTAAAAGTTTCTCCTTTTGCTCCTCTTTCATATCAGATGTTATAATCACTAGGAGCTTTGAATCTTTTTCCAAAAATGCATACTCTAAATGCGCAAGCAATTTCTTTAACTCTAACGTAGGTGGGTCTTCAATGGATGGTTTTAATTTGTGTTCCTCACTCCTATCAATCTCCTCAAAAGCTTTCCCCCTTATCATTATTTCATTAGCCTCTAGATAGGTTGTTTGCTCACTTCTCACACCTTTTTCTTTACTTGTCTCTTCACCTTGAACAAGACAATGCTCTAAAGGATCTTGAGAGATCATTGTCTGCATACAATTAGAAATAACACAATCCATATAATCAATGAAATAACAAGTGTCATCTTGATCAAGTGAGTGTTTAAAAGCATCAGAAATTTTAAAGGTCACTTCTTCATTCTCAACCCTTAAGGCTAAGTTACTCGTACTAACATCAATTAAAGCTCTACCTGTAGCCAAAAATGGTTAACCCAAAATTAATGGAACCTCAACATCAACATCCATATCAAATATGACACAATCAGAGGGAAAGATGAATTTGTCTACCTTCACCAACACATCCTCAATGATACCTTTAGGGTATTTAATTAATCTATCAGCTAATTGAATATTCATTTTAGTTGGTTTAGGCTCCCCTAATCCTAACTTAGCAAATAATTGATAAGGCATTAGGTTTATGCTTGCCCCTAGATTAGTTAAAGCCCTATCGATTGTCAAATCACCAATAAGACAGGGGATAGTAAAACTCCTTGGATCCTTGAGCTTTCGAGTTAGCTTGTTTTGCAAGATAGTCGAGCATTCCTCACTAAGGATCACTGTAGATAACTCCTCAAGTCTTATCTTGTTGGCTAGGAGTTCTTTCAAAAATTTTGCATACTTGGGCTTCTGCGAAAGAGCTTCAATAAATGGTAGGTTAATCTGGAGTTGCTTAAAGAGTTCCAAAAACTTACCATAATGTTCATCTATATGATCTTTCTTAAGTCTTGTAGGATATGGAATGGTAGGTTTGAATTCCTTAACCAGCTTAAAATGTGCATCACCTTGGTCTCAGGTCTCCACTACACTATTCTCCTCAACTTGAGCTTTAGGTATAGCTTGTAATTTTTTATGCTCTTAAGGGTGATTGTCTTCACATGTTCCTTACGATTCGTCTCTGTATTACTAGGCAAACTACCTTGTGGCCTTTCTGAAATCAGTTTAGTAAGCTGTCCAATTTGATTCTTTAAATTATGGATGGAAGCTCCTTGATTTCTCAACATTGCTTCATGATTCTTTAAAGTGGCATCTTAAGCTTGGAGTTGAGCATCGGAAGCTTGGATGAATTTGGTCATTAGCTCTTCCAAATTTGATTTCTTCTCTTGGGGTGGTTGTTGTTGTTGTTATAACTTGGTGGAGGATTATTCCTTTGTTGCCCTTGGTTCCCCCATGAGAAATTTGGGTGGTTTCTCCATCCTAGATTATAGGTGTTACTATAGGGGTTATTTTTATGTTCCCTATATAGTCCACTTGTTCTTGTTGTATTTCAAGCATATTAGGGCAATCTTGGCATTTATGTCCCATTCCACATAAGTCACACTGCAACACTTGACCCATTTGTGGTGCTAAAACCAATCCATCAATCTTCCTAGTCAAAGCTTCAACTTGACTTGCTAAAGCAGTGACTGAATCAAGATTATACATACCAGCAGGTTTGTTACTCCTTGAATTTGTTTGCCACTGATATCCGTTCATTCCCATCTCCTCAATCAATGCTTAAGCACCTTCTGGTGTCTTATTATTGAGAGAACCTCCTGTCACTGCATCTATCATTTGACGAGTTATGTGATTCAATCCACAGTAAAATATATGAATCTGAACCCAAGTGTCCAACCTATGCTGTGGGCACTTCTTCAATAAATCCTTAAGGCGTTCCCACGTCTCATAAAGTGATTCAAAATCCAATTGAATGAACGATGAGATATCATTCATTAATTTTGCTGACTTCACAGGTGGAAAATACTTCAATAAGAACTTCTCTGTCATCTGGTTCTATATAGTAATAGAACCCTTACGAAGTGAGTTCAACCACCATTTGGCCTTTCCCCTTAATGAAAATGGGAATAACCTTAAATGAATGGCATTATCTGTAGCTCCAATGATCTTAAAAGTGTTGCATATTTCTAAGAAATCAGCTAGATGGGAATTTGGATCCTCATCTGGCAACCCATCAAATTGTACTGACTGCTGCACCATTTGAATGATATTAGGCTTTATTTCAAAATTATTGACTACAATAACAGGTCTCACTATGCTTGTTCTAGCATCCATCACAGTGGGTTTAGCATAGTCAAACATAGTCATTTGGCGATCTACCATGAATATTGTCTCTTGATTATGCTCAATCTTTTCTTGACACTTTTGTCTTAAATTTTAATGAAAAGTTCTCTCTATTTTAGGATCTTCAGGTTTTAGCGCAGTTGTGTTGCTTCGAGTCCTAAACCGCTAAAGCCTCTGAAAAGACTAAAAACCACAACAAAACTAAAACAAGAAGGGTAAAATAGGATGGAAAGAAAAAGAAGAAAAAAATTACGAAAGAAAAAAAAATGGCTAAATTAATAGATATGAAGTGTTCCTAATATTTTAATCCCCAGCAACGATGTCCAAAACTTGATACGATCCGTCACTAATACCTGTAGATCGAATAGGCAAGTGCACATATCGAGTATAGTATATCGTAATTTCTCTTGTGGATGGCTTTTTCTCCAGAAATAAAACAAAGCAAAAACTCTCTAAAAAATAATTATCTTTCTTTTTCTTTTTTTTCCTCTCATATTCCTATTTAAAATATAAAAAATAGAATCCTCCACCAATTAGGAATCAAACCAAACTTCCTCTCTTCAATAGGAGCTAGTGGAATTTCCAATTTTGTATGGTCTTCTCGGATCTTCCAAATTTGAATGAAAATAGGACTCAAACTTTGTCTTGGAAAATATCAAAATGGGTCCCTAAATAGTCAAATTTTTATTTAGTCATTGAACTTCTGAAACTGCACAATTTGACCCAGAAAACTCTCATATTTCACCAATAAGCTCTAATTTCCAGGATTTCCTATAAAATTACAAAATATAAATCAAAAGTGAGACATTATCGAGTATAGTATAGCATAAGAGTATCGAGTGTCTATCCCTCAAGGACTAAAAGTACTAGTATTAGCTCTTTCTCTATTATTTAACCAGTAATTTTAATTAAATTAATTAACTAATAAAATAAAATAATTCAACAACTTAAAATAATGAAAATATAAACTCAATAGTGGAATAAAAAAGTGATCAATATGACAAATAGCACTCATGTATTGAATCCCCCTAAGACTTATTAAGAAATTCATTTTCCGACAATACAATCTAATTCAATGTTTATGGAATCGTGGAAATTCCTTTACTATACTAAAGTCTTTCTCAAGATCATTAACATCTAATTCTAGGTTGATTAATTGGAATCTCTTCCTAATTAAAACCCCTAAAATTACATTATAGTTCCTTGAATTTCACTATTAAGTTTAACCCTAATCCAGAAGATTTATGTTATTCTATCTCTAGGGGTACATGCAACACCTTTCAATTATGCTAGATCAATTCAATAATGTGATTTCTCAATCTAAGTTTAAAGAATTAAGACAAGAATCAATATTCCGGATATATCAATTCAAGGAAATAAAAAGCAAGCACAATTGAATTTCATAAGATAATGAAAAGATTGTATTATCTAAAAAATAATAATTCATAACTCATCTTAGGGTTTATCATACCCAAGTTCCTAATTAATTTAGTTCATAATTGAATTACTAACCAACATCAAAATAAAGAGAAAATAAAATAGAAAAGTATTCATGATAAAAACCCTTGTATTCTTCTCTTCAAACTTGATAGTTGACTAATAATCTTTCTCTTGTGGATGGCTTCTTCTCCAGAAATAAAACAAAGCAAAAACTCTCTAAAAAATAATTCTCTTTCTTTTTCTTTTTTTTCCTCTCCTATTTATAGTCTCTTATTCCTCTTTAAAATAGGAAAAATAAAATCCTCCACCAATTAGGAATCAAACCAAACTTCCTCTCTTCAATAGGAGCAGGTGAAATTTCCAATTTTGCATGGTCTTCTCGGATCTTCCAAATTTGAATGAAAATAGGACTCAAACTCTGTCTTGAAAAATATCAAAATGGGTCCTTAAATGGTGAAATTTCTATTTGATCCTTAAACTTCTGAAACTGTATAATTTGACCCAAAAACTCTCATATTTCACCAATAAGCTCTAATTTCCAGGATTTCCTATAAAATTACAAAATATAAATCAAAAGTGAGACATTATCTAGTATTTTTTTTTCTAAAATAGACTTAATAGAAAAATTAGCCCTAAAAAAATAATAAAAATAAAGAACTATCATTGAGTTGAAAGATAAAGAGGGTATTGGTGAATCTCGCTATTATATGCTCTTGCATTATTCTTAAAATCTTAGTATACCACAACCTCATTGTGTGCATGTTCCCTCCTTCTCTTGAGATCCAAGAATCAAGATGAGGAGAAGAACACATAAATTAAAGCTTGAAATGGAGTTTAAAAGAATAAAATATGGTAAATAAAATGGGCAAAATGGATAAAGATGGCCATCTTCAAGATAATGAGGTCTAAAAGATCAAGTTATAAGGATTACAAAAGGATTCATTAGTGACATTATTATTTAAAAGTTTGCATAATATTAAGAAGCTTTGATGATAAATGAATTGATAAAGCTTTAATGGACTATCATATCCGTTCAATATCCTTAATGTTTGGCTTTTACTATTACTTATCTATTATATCCATTCTTTCACTGTTACATTATTTTCCAAGCTTATGATATAGTAAATCCATAATAAGAAAGAGATGATCAAGATGTTATGCCTTAGAATTGTAAGAATAAAGTAGGAAGGAAGGACTCAACCCATACAAGAGAAAATTCAAGGAAGGGAGATTTATAGTAATTGAAAAGGTAAAAACAAAACAAGATGACAAAGTAGATATAAGGAGACATATGTCACATGCAAAGCCTTTTAAAAAAGGACATGCCAACAAGGAATAGAAGACCTTACATAAAAAAAAACAATAAATAAAAGTAGAAACTCTAAGAATATTGATCTATATGGATGGAAGGACATCTAGCCTTAGCCTAATGCATTTTAAAATTCCAGAGCTCAACCTGATGCATCTCGTGACTTAATTACACACACTTTAAATAGAGAGGAAGCCGATTAATTATAGAATTTCCCAATAACTTAATGTGGTCAAATTGGGAGATAAATCACACTCAAGAATAATAATACAACTTCGGCAAAGATCATCAGTGAGAACTCTAATAAGCAGGCACAAATAATCCCCCATTTTGAGCTCAGGCAAGTTCCAGTAAATGGGTGCAACAAGTTAAAGATTTGCATGCCCTCTAACCCTCGAGATTGACTCTATTGTTTGAGTTAGCTTCAATGGATGATAAAGAGAAAGGACATTGAACAACTATAGATCTCTACGAAGATCAACTAATAGGAGATACTAACTACATAAAATGCCAAGAAGTATGAATCTTTTAGCAATACGCCAGAAAAGTCAAATGTCACATCAAGAGCCACAATAGATCCATCATTGATGATTATAATTGAAACTTTGCATGACCTCTTAATGGATAGCTAGGAAGCCCAAAAAGGAATCAATGAAGTCCTAATAAAAATAAGATCAGGAAAAGGCAATTTAGGCACTGCATTGGATTGAAATAAAAACTTGTGTCATAAAGAAAGTAAGAGAAAGTAAAAAGCTATGAGAAGGATGAAGATTCGAACTACTGATGGAAGGATTGCAAAAAATCCAACTAAGTAGAAGGCTAAAATAAGAAGAGGTGAACATGCAGACTCCATAGAGGAGACATGCCAATGTTGAGTAGGGAAAAAATGAGATCTCATATTAAGTCCATAAGCTAAAAAGACCAATGAGATTAATAAGTAGAACACCTAATGATTTCACAAAACTACTAAAGAAAGGCAACTTCAAACACGATAACCTTTTTTATATCCTTTTATCATTTTTAAATCACTCGAATTGCTTATTTACATTATTTTAATCCCTTGTCATTATTACATTGTAAGCCTGAGTAAAATGAGAATTAAATTAAGAATGGAAAAAGTATACACTCTTAGTCTAGTAAGGTAAAGAAAAAGGATAGAATTTGAGGGAATTGAGTCAAGTCCCACCAGAGATGAAACAAAAAAAGAAAGATGGAGCAAGAAGGGATAAAATTAAAACACAAAAAAAAAAGAGCTATAGAGTAGAAAATTATAGAAAAGACAAGTCTTAGTGAAAGAGGCATGATAACACCATGCAAAAAGTAGTGTCAAGAGGACAAGTAAGGAGCTCAAAGGCTTAAGTAAGACCAGAAACTTAACGTATCACCAAGGAATGTGAAGCCTATAAAGCACCATCAAGCTTGATGATCTTATATCCTTTTAGTATCCTTATAACATATGAGTAGCTTATTCATTTTGATTTAATTGTTTATCATCATAGCATTATTTTCCAAACTTGTGTGAACAGGAACCTAAGAAGAAAACAAATAATGAAACCCAGTGGGCAAAGCTAAAAAGAGGTTCAAATGAGAGAAAAAGCAAAGAAAACCAAAAGGTAAAATAAGAAAAAGGCTAAAAGAGCAACCACAAAGAAAAAAAAAAGAAAAAAAACCAAAAGATAATAAGAGAGAAAAGCTAGAGAATATGAAAAAGAAGTAAGAAAAACTAAAAGATACTAAGATCAATGCCAGAAGGAAAAATGAAGAGAACTAAAAGTAATGCCAAAGACTAAAACAAAAAGAATCCAAGAGTAATGCCAGAGAGCATAACAAAAAGGAACCCAAGGGAAAATGCTTGAAGACAAAAATGAGAATGCTAAGGCAGAAGCCTATGAATAATCTTAGTACTTGCTAAAGGGCTACCAAGAAGTTTAGTAACATCTAGAAGGCTACTAAGAGGATTAACTCCAGTACTTGCTAGAGGGTTATCGGAAAGGAATATTTGATCTTAGTACTTACTAAAAGGCTGGGTAGAGGGCTACTACAAGGATCAACTTTAATACTTGCTAGAGGGCTATCGAAGATAAATATTTGACCTTGGTACTTGTTAAAAGGTTGTCAAAAAGCTTAGTAACTATAAGAGGGCAACTAAGAATATCAACTTTAGTACTTGCTAAAAGACTACATGAGAGGAATATTTGACCTCGGTACTTGCTAGAGGCTACCAAGAAGCTTAGTACTTGCTAAAAGGTTGCTAAAAAGATCAACTCTAATACTTGCTGAAAGACTATTATATAGGAATATTTAACCTTGGTACTTAATAGAGGGCTACAAATAAGCTCAGTTTTCTGCTAGAGGGCTACTAAGAAGATCAACTCTAGTACTTGCTAAAAGGCTACTAAAAAGGAATAGTTGACCTTCGTATTTGCTAGAAGGCTACCAAGAACCTTGGTACTTGTTAGAAGGTTGCCAAGAGCCTTAGTACTTATTAGAGAGCTAGTAAGGAGATCATATCCTTACGTATCCTTTTTTTTAGTATTTACATTTATCTTTAATGCTTTGATGTGATTTTCCAATGATCATTTCATTAAAATGTCATTTTCTAAGCCCTATAAAGTAAGGGCAAACTATAAGCACCAGATTTTAGGTCCTAGGGATGTGATCCCTATGATGAGAAACTACTTGAATTCTTTCCTAAAGAATAAGGGAAATAATGCCTAAGAAAGTGGCAAAAGCTTGAACAAACCTTAAACCAATCCCATGCCACAAAAGCCAAGGCCTAAAAGCCTAATTTTGGAGTTAAAATAGAGTTATGCATAGCCAATTTAGATGATTGTACAACCAACTTAAATGGTTGTCCAGAAAACCCATTAAATTCCAAAGTGAAAAGATTATAGAATAATAACTTGTTAAGCATAAGAGGGCTACTCAGCCAAACAAAGATCTATATAGGAAATAACAAGGTTGTACATGCAACTTTCAAACCTTAAACTTTAAAATATTCATTAATCTAATCATCAAAGAATGTGGGAAAGAAGCGATCATGTGTAATCTAACCCATTAAGCTCGGTTGCACCCTTTTTCCCCTCTGTAAATGCCCCTCTGGTAAAAGAGAGAGAAGAGGCTAATTTTTCCCAACCAAACTCTATCAAAATTGTCCCTCAAACCCAAAGAACACCTTGCTAAAATAGAAAACACAAATATCCAACACACACCCAAAAGATTCAAGCTAAAACTAAGCTTTGCACTAAGTTGTAACATTCTTTTCCTTTGCATTTGGAGATAATTCTAACGCCAAAGTGCCTCTAAGGGCAAACAAAAACATTTAAATCATTCAAGGACTCTTCACTCAACCCCTATTCTTCTCGTTCCCTTTTTTTTATTTTTTTAATTTATAATTTTAACAGACCCAATGGACTATATAGATGAATAGTGGAATGTACAAACCATTATGTGGTATATACAACCCTTAGGTACTACTCATAACATTGTTCATAACAATTTGTCTTGTATTAATTTTTTATGATTTTCTTAGTTCTTTTATGGTTTTATAGCCTCTTGCAATAGAGATAAGGTAGGTTAAAAAGACCTATGACCTGAATTTGTCACCCCTGAGGTAATGATCAATAAATACGATTCATTTAGCTTGTCTATTTTTCACCTTATTTACTTCTTTGCTTTATTCTTTTGCCTTATATGCTTGATCATGGATGAACATGGAATGGAGAGGTTTCCAAAGCGTATGACCTCTTGATTCATCATTGTTAGATAGATGGTTAGAGTATTTATTTGGTTTTTTACTATTTCGATTATGTTACACCTTTGATGGAGTCCAAATTAGCCTTCTTATGGCTTTTTTAACTCTTCTCCTCCTCTTAGGGAATTGGGTACCAAATTGAGATGATCCACTATCCAACCCTAATTTGAGTGTATATTATTCTATTCTAAAGAGTTTTATTAATATTCTTTAGAGTTTTAGTCATTCTCTCATCCTAGTTGCATACTAGCATTTTCATAGCTAGAAGTGTAACCTTCATTATTCTTGGCAATATTTAAAGATGACTAGGACAAGTAAGGAGAGGATTCTACCATCCTATGTCCCTTTATTTTGGTACTTATATTCTGCCCTAAGTGTTCCTTATTCTTTATTTACATGTTTATTATGTTATGTCTTATTTATTGATGTCATTGCATGCTATTATCATTTGGCATGTTCCATATTGTGTTGTATGTGTTTAAAGATGAATATTAACAATAGATTAAGTTCCCTAATTGACCTTTAACATGGTTAATGACATTGAAAATTATGGACTAAAGGATTAGGATATTAAAGGACAAGGTTGAGGTGGTATTATTCCTTTTTATCTCTTTTCATCTTGAGTAGACTCAGGGGTTATTTTCTTTCCATTTGAGCTATATTTTGGGGAATAATTTATGGTCATTTTTATAGGTTAGGATGGCTAATTAGTGCATGTTTTTTATGTATTTAAGTTAATTGCATGATAATCTCATCATTTGAATATGTATTCCCTACCCTTGCCTTATATATATTATGTATTACTTCTTTGCATCATGCATATCATTCATGCATTGCATACTTAATTGTTATGGTTGATGACTTACTTAGATGGATGTGTGTAAAAGGATGAATAAGAAATTGAATAATAAGAAAAGATATAAAGATGAACCATTAATTGCCCAAAGGTCAAATCCATATATTCAAGAGACTTACGGGTGCATAACCTCTTCTTCGAGTTGTGCCCAACTCTTAGACCCAATCTCTAATGGGGTAAAGACATATTGGCCTTTTAATTGACTTAAGTACACTTAGAATTTATTTTTGCCTAAATTCTTATCCTGACCAAAGTCGGTGGTGATGCCACATTTCAACTAGGGATGGTACCAATGTATTGTCCCACCTTGGTCCCCTGTTGACCATTACTTTAAAAAATAGGCTTTTATTTTGTTTGAGGTCTCAAAGATCCCTCGTTAATCTAATTTGTTGCCATGATTAGGGGGTTATTACCATGTATGACTTTTCGTCCTCTTGATCCTCTAATGTTGATAAAAGGTAGGAATTGCATGCAAGATTCCACCCATTTGAGCACAACTGCGAAATTGAGGCTCTCATAATAAGGTGGTTAACAGAGTGCATGGGTAGAGTAAAAAGCTCTTTTCAATTGAGAGTAAGAAACACTTATCAAGCTTGTTATGCAATCCATCTCAACTTATGTTATGTCTTGCTTTGAAGTCTTTATTCTATTCTTGAGAATAATTGAAAAGTTTTATGCAGATTTTTAGCAGGGTGTGAATGTAATGATTGGAAAATAGGTTTGGCACTTCATTGTTAGGTCAAGTTCTCTTGTCACTCAAGTTTTTCAAAATAAATACTTTCTTAATGGTTTTATTTTAGATGCACAGATGGGCTCACAACCATCTTATCTTTGGGGAACATCATATGGGGTCCAAATTCAGTTGTAAAAGGGATTCAATGTCAAATCAATAATGGTGAAAATGTGAGCTTATACAATAATAAATGGTTACCTTCACCAAATAATTATTGAATATCATCCCCAAGGACTCTACCTGCTAGTACATTGGTTTCAAACTTAATTACACCATCTAATAATCAAGATGACACTTTTGTACATGCTCATTTCTTAATTTTCAAGGCAAATCTAACATTGCAAATCTGCAACACAGGTTTTCTTGCCCTGACTAACTTTTTGGCATTTTGATAGGCATAAGTAGTATTTAATTCGTAGTGCTTAATGTGAAATCTCAATCATTAATTTTGTCTTATTGGTGGAAATACATTTAGAATTTATCATTGCCACCTAAAGTGCAAATTTTCCTATAGCAATGTTGTTTGGATATTATACCTACTATGGGAATTTGGTTACCCATCATATTTTAGTAGAGCCACGATGTCTAAGGTTCAATCAAAACTTCCATCCACACTCTCTTCTCCTATCGATTTTCTAAAGAGGTTTGGAAACATAATTTGTTTGCACTATTATTTATGAATGTCACCTATCCCTACTATTTGATGCCTTGACGATGGTTTCTACAAAGTTGCATGGAGTAAGCTTTAAGGTGCTCTAACTTTATAGTTGGTTCATTTGGTCTCATCAAAATGCTTTCATTCATGGTTCTAGCTTTTTGGATGCAAGTATGGTTTATAATTAGGCTTATAACTTACACGATGATGGTTTCTACAAAGTTGTATGTAGTAAGCTTTAAGGTGCTCTAACTTTGTAGTTGGTTCATTTGGTCTCATCAAAATGCTTTCATTCATGGTTCTAGCTTTTTGGACGTAAGTGTGGTTTATAATTAAGTTTATAACTTGCACGCCAATTTTAATTAGGCTTATTTAAATTATGCTCCAGCATCTCAACCTATTATAAGACCGATAGCATGGCTTCCACTACCCAATAGCCTTTTCAAACTTGATGTTGATGTTGCATTTCATTTTGACTTAGGTTGTGTTAGTTTAGGTGTTTTAATTTAAGATGATTTTGGTTTCTATTTGGTGTCGCAAGATAGTGCAAACTTTCACTGTGAATCAGTAGAGAATGGGAGTTTTTAGCTTTATATGTTGGCCTCTTGCTTGCTAAAGATTGTGGTATCCATTGTATTTTGGTGGAGTATGACTCAACTACTATTATTACCTTAGTGAATAGGTCAGCTTCAGCATTTGAGTCAGGTTTGTTGGTCACTAATATCCAAGTCCTTGCTAATTCAGTTTGTGTTAGGGTGATAAAGCATATTCCTTGAGGTTTAAATTATGTTGCAAATTCTTTAGCCAAGTTTAGGACAAAGATGCTAGGCAAATGTGTGGGTAAATAGAGGATGAATGCCTTTCATGGTTTCATGACCTCCTTTTATTTGATATTTCTTCTTAATTTTGTTTGGGTAGTTCTTTTGAGTCGAAGTAAATTGCAGCAATAACCAAAAGCATGGAGGTGCTACTGCTACTAAAGCGAAGCTAGAATTAAGCTAGTGCCACTATTGTATTAAAGCTGAAATTGTAGCCTGTGGATGATAACAAGTGCTGACATTTTTATTGATTTCTTTTTATATATTCTACTCTTTAGTTGCTAGCTTTTGAATGTGTTATTTTAATGAAGTATGGTTACAGATTTTTGCTTGATTTAAGCAAAGATATAATAAGTCAAATCTTACTTAAATTAAGGAAAAATTGATGGAGTTGTTAGTAGTTATTAGCACCATACTCTTGTACTTTTGTAACCTTTATATATGCTAATAAAGCAAATGAGTTGTAATGCTCCTCTACAATTTCTTTCTCTTATTTTCTTTAACTTTACTTATAAGCTTTGAGCAAAATCTGTCAAATGGTATTAGAGCTAAATTAATCTTAGAAAACTTATGGAAAAAGAGAAAATTTGTGAGAAAGAATAGTGGTTCAGATTGCAAAAGAGATAAAACTAATGAGTTAACCCCATCAAAATAACCTTAAAACACCTATTTCCAGTCATAGCTTTCTTAACATTTTCTGGAGCAACTCCCCTAACCTTTAATGGTAAAAATGACCATATTTATGTTGTCAAAATGAAAGCCTACTTAGGAGCATTTAATCTTTAGGAGGTTGTTGAGACAAGGAAGGAACCAAATCCTCTCCTTAAAAATCCAACTCTAAATCAAATCAATCATCATTCAGAGGAAGTTTTCAATAAGTATAAGGCTCTTTCTTGCTTACATACCATTGTAAGTGAGGTGATTTTCACAAAGATCATGGCCTATGACACAACAAAACAAGCATGGGACAAGTTAAAGGAGGAGTTTCAAGGAAGTGAGAAATAAAGCAAATGTAAGTGTTTAACTTGAGGAAAGAGTTTGAGATGTTGATGATGAAAGATTCAGAAACCATAAAGGTGTATGTTGACAGAGTTATGGAGGTTGTTAACAATATTAGGTTGCTTGGAGAAGACCTCATTGAGAAGAGAATTATTGAGAAAGTTATGGTGACTCTTTCAGAAAGATTTGAAGCAAAATCTCATCCCTTAAAGACTTTTGAGGCCTAACACATCTCAATCTCACTGAGATTTCCAATGCTCTATAAGCTATTGAGTAGAAAAAGGTATATAAAAAGGAAGAGAATACTAAGAATGTCTTGTTTACAAGCTATAAGAAAGCTCAATCTAGTGCAAGAAATAACAAGCAATCTAATAACAAGAAAAATAATGATAAGAAGCAAAGTGTTAGTGGTAAATACAAGGGAAGAATGGGCAAGTTCCCTCTTTATCCTCATTACAACAAAAGGACTCACACTGAAAATACTTGTTAGTACAAACCTAGTGTACAATACAGGTCATACAAACAATTTTGGGATGTTGCAAAAGTGTGCAAAATAGGGCAGCAACAACAACAAGCTCCACCTCAGCAAGGACAAGTTGTTGACAACCCTGAACCTTAAGAAGAAAAACTCTTTATGGCACTGGTTCATAAAGAATCCAATGCTGCCAATAGTCACTCTTCAATTTGGTTAGTTGACAGTGGTTGCTCACATCACATTTCAAATGATTTAAAGAATTTCAAGGCTTTTAACAAAGGCTACTCCTCTGAAGTGAAGATTAGAGATGGTAATTTGCTAGAAGTGATAGGGAAAGGTGTTGTTTCATTAAATACACTCTCAGGTACAAAAGTGATCTTTGATGTTCTATTTGTGTCTAGAATTAGTCACAACTTGCTAAGTGTTGACTAATTGCTCGAGAATGATTATTGTCTATTTTTTTAGAAAGAAAAGGAATGAAATTTATGATCCTTCTAGTATTTTTTTGTTGTTCGTCAATATGTCTAAAAGAAACTTCTTAATTGAATAAGAAAATGTTGAAATTAAGGCTTACGACAGTAGTGTTAATGATTCATCTCTTTGGCACAAAATGTTAAGACATTTTAAATACAATTCTATCGTTGAAATGCAAAGAAAGGAGTTGGTTAGTGATTTACTTGTTATTAGTGACCCCAATGAGGTATATGGAGTGTGTCAACTTGGCAAATAAACCAAACTCCCTTTTCTAACTAATCAAGCATGGAGAGCAAGTGAAAAGCAACAGCTAGTGCACACTGATGTTTGAAGTCCTATGCCTAGTCCTTCCTTGTATGGTAGCATATATTTCTTGATCTTTATTAATTATTTTAATAGGTTTTGTTGGGTGTTTGTCTTAAAGCAAAAAGATTGAAGTGTTAGATTACTTCATCAAGTTCAAAGTTGCAACTAAAAATTCTTACTTCAAGCACTCAGATTAGATAATGGAATTGAGTATACCTCTCACTAGTTTGAGTTATTTGCAAAAATGTGGCATTCATTACCAATTTATTATAGCATATACTCCACAATAAAATGGAGTTAATAAGAGGAAGAATAGATTGATTATGAATATGTCCAAATGTCTATTGTTTGTGAAGCATGTGCCAAAAGAATATTAGGTAGTGGCTATCAACATTATTGTTTTCTTGCTTAATAGATTGCCTACCAAAGCAGTTGAAAGCAAGACTCCATTTGAAGTTTGGTTTGTTAACAAGCTTATAACGATCCATTTCAAGGTGTTTGGTTGCTTATGTTATGTATATGTACTTGATATAAAGAGGGACATACTAAGTCACAAAGCTGAAGTTGGAGTTCTGATAGGGTATAGTAGCAACTTTAAGGCTTATAGAGTGTTAAAGGTGAAAATAAATAAGATCATTGTTGCTAGAAGTGTCAAATTTGATAAGGATGTTTCTTAGGATTAGGAAAATGGTGTTGCTGTCAATAAGAATTTAATTAAAGGTGTTTTAACAAGCTGCTAGTGATGATGAATCATATTCATATGATAAGTTTGTTGTGAGAGGGCTAAGATTCTTCAAGATATCTATTATAGATGCATCATGGCATCATTGGAACGTTAAAATTTGAGTGATGCCATCAATTCTCCATAATGGAAGGCAACAATGGAGGATAAGCTAATAATGATTGAAAGAAACAACATTTGCCAAGTGGTGACAAAGCTAAAAGGAAAGAATGTAATTGGTGTAAAATGGGTTTTTAGGGCCAAGATTAATCCATATGGTTCAATCAAAAAACACAAGATAAGGTTAGTTGTGAAGGGTTATGCTCAAAAAGCTAGAATTGATTTCATAGAGACATTAGCTCCAATTGTTAGGTTTGATACCATTAGATTATTGTTGTCAGTTGTAGCTCATAACAGCTAGTGTGTCTTCCAGTTAGATGTCAAGTCAACATTCTTAAATGGAGAGTTGGAGGTAGAGATTTATATTGATCAACCTCAAGGCTTTGAGATCGTCGGGTTTAAAGATCATATTTATTTGCTAAAGAAAGCTTTGTAAAGCAAGCTCCTGGAGCCTGGTATAGCTAGATTGATATACATTTGGTGAGTTTGGGATTTGAAAAGAGCTGCAATGAAGCAACTCTATATGTCAAGCAATCTCAGAAGCAAAATTTGGTGATGTCTCTTTATATTGATGATTTGCTTATCACTAGTAGTAATGAGAATATGGTGATTGAATTTAACGAGGAGATGAATAAGGTATTTAAGATGAATGACTCGGGACTTATCTCTTATTTCTTAGGAATTAAAATGTTGCAAACTAGTCTTGGCATCTTTGTTCATAAAAAGAAGTACGCTAAGATGATCATGGAGAAGTTTGCAATGTCAAATTGCAAACCTATTATAACACTAAAAGCAAAAGAAAAAAAAAATTAAAGAATGAAGATGATGCTGAAAAGGTAAACGGTGTTTATAGGAGTTTGATTAGAAGTTTGCTTTATTAGTTAATTACCAGGCTTGATATCATGTTTGTAACAAGCTTGCATTCTAGGTTTATGAACTCTCCAAGTCAAGTTCATTTTTTTACAGCAAAAAGTGTCTTAAGGTATGTAAAGGGCACAATAAATTTTGGAGTGCTTTTCAAGAGTTCTTGCCACACAAAGTTTATTGGTTTCACCGATAGTGACTGGGCTAGTTCTAAAGATGATGAGGAAACACCTTAGGGTATTATTTTTCTATTGGTTCTAGTATGGCAAGTTGGAATAGCAAGAAGCAAAGTGTGGTAGTTCAATCCACAACGGAGGCAGAGTACATAGCAGTTGTTGCTGCTATAAATTAGGCTTTATGGTTCAAGAAAGCTTTTGTTGATTTGGGTAAGGATGAAGATGAAGCTGTAGAGGTGTTGTGTAATAACCAATCTATTGTTGCTAGGTTAAATAACCAATCTATTATTGTTATGGTTAAATAACCAATCTATTGTTGTTATGGTTAAGTATCCAGTATTCCATGGCAAGACTAGGCACATTAATATTAAGTTTCATTTCTTTAGAGAAGTTGAGAAAGAAGATGAAATTAAACTTAAACATTGTAGGTCTACGAATTAGCGTGCTGACATTCTCACTAAGCCTTTGCCTAAAGTTAGATTTGAAGAGATTAGAGAGAAGATGGGAATGCTTTCCAGCACTTGTATGAAGGAGGAATGTTGAAGCAAGTTGTAGTAATAGGTAGAAGCTTGGAGGTACTGTTGCGATTGAAATGGAGCTAGAATCGAGCTAGTGCCATTATTGCATTGAAGTTGGAATTGTAGCCTATGGATGACAACAAGTGTTGGCATTTTTGTTAATTTCTTTTTGTTTATTCTACTCTTTAGTTGCTAACTTTGGAATGTACTATTTTAATGAAGTATAGTTCCAGATTTTTGCTTGATTTAAGCAAAGATTTAGCAGGTCAAATCTTGCTTAAATTAAGAAAAAGTTGATGGAGTTGTTAGTAGCTGTTATTAGTACCATACTCTTGTACTTTTGTTACCTTTATATAAGCTAATGAAGCAAATGAGTTGTAATGCTCTTCTCCACAATTTCTCTCTTATTTGCTTTAAATTTACTTTGTAAGCTTTGACCAAAATCCATCAATAGTCTTCTATTTGGATGCACTTTTTTTTCTTGCCAAGGTTTTTCTTATTAGAATTTTTTTTTTTTTTTTTGACAAGGTTTTTTACTTGGAGGACATTTTTGTATCACCCTTTTTCTAGTTTATAAAATATCCTCTCTTTCAAAAAAAAAAAAAAAAAGATATAATTTGATAAGAAAATTAAATAATTTTACTAATGTTTTTTTAAATTATTTTTTTTTCTTTTCAAACAAAAGAGTTGTATTATTGAATTGAATAAATTCTATTAATAGAATTTAATTGTATTTTTTTTCCTTTCTCTTGAATGATTTATTCCAAATGGGATATTAGTGAGGCAAAACATGCCTTGATGAGGTAAAATAATGCATCATCAACAAGGAAGCTAATCCCAAGCTATTTACTCATCTCTTCTTTTGCCTTCCATTGGATGATCTTTTTGGCAAATTTGGCAAGATCATTCTTTATAGCCTGAACCTTTTGCATAGCAAGAACAAACTTGTTAGTAAGCTCAGTGTGAGTTAAGCATGGAGATGGCTTCTTAAGCCTTACTCAGGAGTGAGTTCATCTCAGCCTCCCTCTTTATTGAAGCTTCAAAATTGTTTTTCATTTCCTCTGTCATTTCCTTAGCATTTACCCAATGTGAAATAATTTTTCCTGAGAGAACTCAATTTGTTCTTGTTTTTCATTTAATTCTTAGTTATGCTAAGTAAGCACAATCTGACCGAACATTACCTGAAAAATATAGCAAAGCTTTGATGTCTATATGCATCTGTCATACATCATTGGAGTTCAATTTCTTCACAAAAGAGAAAACTGAATCTCATTGAGCTTGGAGTAATTTCACCAACTTTGCGCTTGCCTATCTTCTTGATGGTTGCTAGCAATTTGACTTTTCCCTTATCCAAAGGAATTAACGCCTAAGTCGTTTTGAGGTTTCCAATAGCAACAATAACAAGCTCAATTGCTTTTCCATGAGAAAGTTGGTATGATTTTGGTGGCTCGTATAAGTTTCATCTCAACTGAACAACTTTCTAGTCCATTTATGCAAAAGAAAACACAAAGGCTAGGTTACCAACGTTAGTAATTGATAGTTGAGCTAGTCTATACGTCTAGAAAAAATGATTCACCGACAAATGAAATCGCTCGGTAATTCAACAAACACCCAATCATCTGGGAACCAGTTTTGGAAGAGAATAGAGAACTATTCTTCCAATTATAGAGGAAAAGAGGAATATCCTTGAACAACACTTGCATCCTAGGCTAGCAAGATATGGCCAGTGGCCTTGACTTTGTTGGTAGGCAAAGCCTGTTGGTCATTTGAGATATTATCCCAGCTCTGGCACCAAGATTCTTCGATTGAGTTTAGTTCAGAGCCGATTATTTGAAATTATATGAAATCAATTCTAATAAAATTGAAATTGAATAAATATTAAGAACCGATACTATCTTGAATTATTATTTCGATTTGGATCGGTTTAATTATTTTCAAATATTTTTTGTTCTTTTTAATTTCAGATATTTTTCGGTGCAATTAAGGTTCGATTCGATTTATTCAAAATTCATGCTCACCTTAATATCAATATCTTATCGTGTCCAAGCAAGTCATTTGCTCGGACTTCAAAAAACTAGATTGGCTAGGAAAAAAAAACAAATTAGTCAATATATCAAAATCAAATATTAGAAAATGAAGGCCTTTTCTCAAGTCAAGTAACAAATTTGAACATTTATCTCTTTTACTACGTTCAATGTGACCTTTCTATGGATAAATATGTTTATCTAAAAATTACGGAGTCAAAGCAATATAGGAAAATCACCTAATAAGAACGTGGATTATCAAGTGTGGGTATAAATATAACAGATTACATATTACGTAAATAATCTCTTACAATTTCAACTTCCTCAGAGTTGATGACCACCATAAATACACCTGATGAATATCCACGGATGTAAACAGCAGAAAACATGTCATGTCACAGGCTGCAGATAGCAGCAGAACCTTTCTTCTATATCATTCAATACATAGTTTGTCTTGCCAAGCTTAATTTAAATGTGAACTCATAAAGGCTTCGAAAAATATCCTCACAGATGATCTGCAATTCCTAAAAGCACATAACAGTACGACAGACAGATCAGGTGAAGCCCAAAAAACATAGATAACAAATGCCTAACAACACACATTCATCAAACTATTCATTTATTATTCAAATTGCAGAAATTAATTTTTTGACCTAAGCAATCCAACAGCCTCCCACTTTTAGAGGTGACATTCAGTTAATTGAACCGAATATAAAACTGAATGAATCAAATTTATAAAAGAAAAAGCCAAAAATAACTGAAGTGAAATATTAGTTTAATTATCGGTTATAGCTGAACTAACTAAACATACCAAATAATTATTATCCCACATACTATTAATGAAACTCATAATTGTAATTATATACTATTACTGTACATAATTATATACTATATATTAGCAATAAAAAAAATTCATTCTAAATAATATAATAATTGTTAAATCATAATTTATATATTAAGTAATAAAAATTCAACTATTTCAATTAATTTGATTATTATTTTGAGGTTACCAAACCGAAGTCCTGATTTCTCTCCAAAAAAAAAAAAAAATTAAAACCACATAGACAATTAAAAATATCTAACAAATCAACCAAAATTATATCGGTTGCGTTTTTTTTTTTTTTTACTGTAGCCAAGTAGTCCACCCCTAGCTTCTTTCATGAAGGAATCAACTGTGGTTTGATCAAGGAATCCTACATATAAAAATTATTTAGTGGCCTGAGTTTCCCACAGATCTATGGAATAAACAATTAGGTCAAGCCATGTGCGTAAACTCCGAGAATACATGTGACAATTTTTAAATTTGTAAAGTAACTACTCAATTCAATACATGACATGCTTTGGTTCATGATTCTACACAGTAAATCAATACCATTGAAGAATGGTAATGGGTTGAAACCTAGGGCATCAGCCCAATGTTATGAGATATGTAGAAATGTCAAGAATAAAACCACATCAAACTTCAATTGAAGACAGACTTACTGCATCTGGTGGCATTCGGCATGAAAATATCTGTGAGCCGACTGCATCCATAATGTATTTTTCCTGAGCCATGGAAATCAAAATTTCTCTACCATGTCAGAGCACTTAAAGTTATAAGAATTAGGGCATTGGGGCCCTAATAAAACAAAACAAGACTTTGCAGCGCCACTAAATATAGAAAAGTTTTCCAGAACATTTAAATGCAAGCCCACTGCTGGTGCACACATATGTGCACTGGTACAAACATACAAATCCCAACTAATAGAGATTTTAACAAAAAAACAAATGAGGTTCAAATTATATAGTCAATAATGAGTTAGCAAATATTAAAATTAGATCCACATATCACCAGAAAATATTAAAATGAAATGCATGTATCAGCGATCAATTTTATGTCCAGTTGTAAATAGAATTTTTGAGTAAGAGATTCTTGTCAACCACAAAAAGGGAAGCAATACTCGACACATACACAACTTGCCTGTGAGTTCAAAATTTGCTCTATGATTAATTTATGTGCATCTAGGGACTCCAAGTAAACATCCACCATGTCTTTTGGTTCAAGGCTAGCTCTCTTTCGTAACTTCTGCACTCCACTAACAATCTGCATAGACCAATGTTTCAAATATCATAGATCTATTTGGAATGTAAGAACTTCAAAAAACTAGTAACACACTACTTGTTGCATTATCAAAGCAACAAATGCAGACGTCCAAGACCTCTGCTTCATGGTTAAGTATCAACCAATCCAAGTAATCCTAAAATGGACAAACAGATCAATGAAGTAGACAGAAACAAGAGTGTACCGCAGCACCAGTTGCACCTAATGTCTCCCATGCAGCAAAAGCTTTTAAAAATGTAATATTATAAACCTTTACCTCCCTTGCAACACAAGCTTCAACCAAAATATCATCCGAACGCAAATCCAAGATCACTAAAACCTCACCTGCGACACAAGAAAAACATACGAAATAAGTTAATGAACTTCATGTACATATTCAGCCAAAAACAATTAGCAGGAAATTCTTGGGGATAATCATTATTTCTTTTATACAAATAGATCAATAGTCAAGATATCACTGTCACTCCTTACCATCTCCAGCAGCATCAATTTCATGTTCAGCCAAGCCATGTGGATGTTTGAACTCCCGCACAATCTAAAATTTCAATTAACAAAAGGAAAAAAAAAAATGAATGAATTTATTGTTCAATATATATTCATATAGGTTTAAAAACAGAACTCTTCTATAGCCTTATGCATTATATGGGATGAAAGGAAAATAAAGAGTGAATAAGAAGGGATGAAAATGATTTTAACTAGTTTGCAAGAGGATTGGAAAGGAGAGGAAAAACACTAATTTTCCGCTCAGGCCCACAAAGGGTAATAAAATAATCATATTTCACTCCTTATTTTCCATCCACCAGAACATGGTGTTCAATAGCAAAAAATCCATTTAGTCAGTGCCAACTAGACTAAGAAATTTAGAGTTGAGTCAACTTTTGTATTTTTCATCTTGCAAGTGAAAGGAGGTGCATCCTCATATAAAGGACTCAAGTTGCCACCATCATTTTGTTATAGCCATCTCTTCACCCTAGCAAGATATTTTTTTCTCCCTTGCTTGTGAAGTATTGCCTCAATACTAGCATAAAATCTACTAACGTACAATTCACAAATTCCAAAACCTAATTGTTTTCCTCATTTTGTGGCATTCCAATCCTACAAAGCTTCTCTCACTTGCACAGCTGCTCTATGAAATTTTACACAAACTAGAATGTGCAAAATAATCTAATCAAATAAATTTTACCCAAAATAGAATGTGCAAAATAATTTAATCAAATATCTTGAAATGTGTTATAAATAAGTTACTAGCATGTCCTACAAACATAAGAAAAAGATACCTTAATATCAGTCAACTTCAAGGAGTGCGTAGCGATATTTACTTGTCCAGCTTTCTCAAAAGCTAAAATATCTGAATGGGACATTGCTTTCACTCCTTTAGCAACATCTCCCATAGATCTTCCAAGACGCTTACCTAAAATACTGTAAGAAAATAGTAGATAGCATTACCTGCATGTGGCACATAAAGGAGGGGAAAAGGCGTTGCATGGGATTAAACTTTGTGCAAGAAATATTCACTTGTGAACCTGAAATTCGGCTCCGCACGTAAAGAAGCATACTTCAAAGTATCATTGCATGAGATGAGAGTTTTTACGTTGAGTTCATCCAATACATACTACAATACAACAGCGAAAAGCATGAATAAAATAAAATAAAGGAAAGAAAAAAAAACATAGATGTATAATCATGAACCACATTGAAAGCAAAAATTGCATGTCCAAGCAGTCTTCACATCCAATACATACTACAATACAACATTACTGTATCATATACATACCTCTCTCAGATTCCCAGTTACGTCATTAAGAAAGTCAGCATCTGGATGCACAATAACCATCTCTCTGCCATTCAAAAGCCGGAAAAAGACATCAAAAAATAAAAACCACGAGAAAATAATGGATAACAGCAGCAACAAAGAAGCAAGAAATAAACTACAAGCTAACCTAAGAGGAGCCTTAACAGGCTTCCTGTGACGGTCACGAATATTGCGAGCAAGATCAATAATAGTCATCATCCTTGCAACACTTTGTTCAATTTGCTTCTCCATCTGAAAATATAAACATCGAGTAAAGCCAGAGACAAACAAAAAATAAGTTTGATTCTGAGGCTTCCAACCTTCCAAGACCTAAAGTAAATGATATACTAAACAAAGGAATAGATGAGTCGAATTAAAACATATTACTCTACAATATCATTTCACAAAATCATTGTGATATGGCAATAGCAGTAAGTAAATTAAAAAAATGCCCATGGCAGCCAGAAATTCAAGTGATTTGGATAGTTTCAGAAATCAGGAAAACCTAATTGCACTTGCATCCAGCGGCACACAAGAAATGAACAAATTTCATGTATCATTTGTAGAATTCTGAAAGAAGCAATACATTTATGTACTTCACCTTTCCTTCTACTTGTGGAAAACTGCAGTGGTGAATGCTCTCTTCTGATCCATCACAAGCTTTTCTCATATTTTGATACATAACTTCTGTAAAGAATGGAGTAAGAGGAGCCATAACTTTACATGAAATCAGAAGCACCTGAAAGAAAAACAAAGTTCCTAAGTGCACCATCATGGCAGATCAAGAAATTTTTTGAATAGGGTTGGTCCATATAATACACATTGAATTATTAAGTAAGTGTCGTCTAACAGTTTATAAAAATTTTGGACATAAACAATAGCCATCAATTATTTTGTACAGGTAAATAAATTACTTAAAATATCTTAAATAATAATAAATAAATTTTAAAATTGAAAGAAAACAAATGAATAATTGAAAATCCTAAAAATAATGAAAAGATAGAAAAGAAAATGAAACTTAAGGTATATGAATGGAAAATAAGTAATACAAGTATATAACAGTCAAATACTTAATTCTCATTTAATAGAGACATTGGACAAAATATTTTTCATATGAAAAGATGCAATATTTATTTATTTATTTCAAGGATAAATAATTTAATAATACTAAATTCATTGAGTTTTCTAAAAAAATATTAAGTGTTTATATAGAATAGTGAAACAATGCAGTCCCAAAGAAAATTAAATTGAATTCAATTTCCATATTATATTATAGTTTTTATATAAAAGTAGGGCATTCTTATATCAACTTGGGGTCCATGAACCCCACTTTGATACAAGTGGATGCACCCCTGTGCACCATTAATGAGGAAGAATAAATAATCACAGGCCATTTGTAGTCCTAATACTTCCCTCTTGTCAATCAAAGGACTGAAACTATTGGGATTTCAAGAATGGCTCCAAGTAACTAATTTAACAGCAATTGATCAGCCACAAACATCTTTTGAACATGCAGGAGATTGTTTCCTAGCATAAGACATTGTACTAAGCACACTCAAAAGTAATGCCAGGAAAGAAAAGTTGAATAACAAGATATAGAATTTCAGACATTGTAAAGTGTTGACAGAGCCGTTCGCCAATCTTCCTCTCCTGTGCGGCCTTTTAATCTCTTACGGTTGAACCGCACGTATGTATTAGTCAGGCTGTCAAGAAACTTCAGCAGATGAGGAACCACCTGAAAAATGTACAAATGCATTCTTCTGTTTAATTTCATCGCAGTAAACAGTATGTTAAACTGCAACCATTAAAATAATACAAAATCAGGGTGTGAGTGTATGTATAATATCGAACTGTCATATTACAAAATGAAGCATCAGACATTAGGTCAAGGAGCAATGCTCATGTTAGCAGGCCAAACTGGTTTGTTTGAGTCAAATCAAGATTTGAATCAAGAATTGCAATGTTCATTTTGTGAATTGAGAATCATTAATCAAATCAAAAGATTTGATACTAATTCTTAAAAATCAATTCAATAATAAATATTCATCTAAAACAAACCAAAATGCATCAAACTATCACATATTAATAAAAACAAAGCCATCTTGTGGAAGTTACAAAGTCATTCACCTATAAACCAAGAAACATGAGTCCAAGTCTCATCATGTGATATAATTATAAAATATACACAATACCATTATTGAGTAAAGAAAAAAAATTGTAGGGCTATCTAACGCTTCAAAATATATAATAAAACAAAAATTATAAAATACCTTTTCGAATGTCATAAGCCATAAGCTTGAGAGACTACCAAAATAGGAATGCAGATGCAGCATGCACAACACCAACATTCTTGTGTTTAGGTACATGACAAATTTTTTTTTTTTTTTTTTTCAATCTTAGTTTAGACTCTTGGAAACGGTTTTGCAGCTCTTTTTCATGGTAAGGTTGGAGTTAAATTTACAGTTTTAAACCCCTTGGGCCCTAGAAACTTGATAAATAAAGAATCAGGCAAATTGATCAATTCATATTGATTCACTGATTCAACATCAATTCACTGATTCACTAGCAATTCACTTAATTTAGCCATGAATCATGTATAACTGAAATTTGTCCATTAGATTTGAATTGCTAGGGTGGAAACAGAATTGAATCATACGATATGAATTGAAAATTTTACAATTCTAGAAAAAATGATAACTACAACAAGAAATCCATAACAGTGCATAACACAAAGGTGAGCTCGCATGCACTGAGTCATCTACAAGATGACTTTGGACACTTGATATAAAAATTGTTGGTTTTCTCAAGCAAATATTTTTCAAAAGGTAAATTCCAGAAAAAAAAAATGGCCATTGACATCACCTTATAAAGATGATATTCATCCATTTCTTTGCGCACAAAATGAACCAGACTCTGGGTTGCAGAGTTGATCCATTGATCAAGCGCATTTGATGACTTCTGAACATGGGCTAGACTGAAAGGTGCAAAAGGTGTCTGGCACTCAGTCTCCAGTCTCTTTGAATTCTGAACAAGGAATCTGTACACATTGTACCAAGGCAGGAAAACATCCTTAACCTGGGTATAAAGAAAATAATAGTTTATGAGAATGAGCATAGAGATTGGTCAAGGTATAAGAACATTGAAACTAATATAGATGTAATCAGACAATCTCTCTAGAATCAACATGTAATATAGATAACAAAATACACTCACGACACCACTAACTCCTTCCTTTTTGAAAAGCAAGTCCTCTGCACGGACAACTGGGGAGTTTAAGAGGTACAACCGCAGAGCATCCTGCAACACTCATTGAAATCAGCTCAACTCATCCTAAGTCACTAAACTAAGCTACATGAAACAAGAGGCAAAAACAAAAAACAAGAAAAGTTCCTGATACAATAAACAAAGAAATGGCAACGATCAAGCATATTAAAAAAAAACTTACAGCCCCATAATCATTAATGACATCCAGTGGAGAAGGACAGTTTGTTGTGCTTTTACTAAGTTTTTTTCCATTGTCACCAAGGATAAGTCCATTACAAATGACATTCCTAAATGCAGGTTTCCCAAATAATGCAGTTGACAATACCATAAGGGTATAAAACCTGCAAGAGCACAGAAATACAATATCACAGCCAAATTCAGCAGCAACCATGATTCATAATAGTTGAGCAATTTGACAACAACAATGACTAGTGTGTGTTATGGTGTGAATCAATCAAGAGTGAAAGTTAAACTTTAATTGATTTTCTTTATTTTCCTTTATGGACTACAAAATAAACTAATGGCAATATACTGTGGGAGTAAAAGAAACGGCTGGACTCAAAAAATTAATTAATTTTCTCAATCATTTTTTTTTCTTTATGTCAGCACCGGTAGTAAAGAGCTGATTTCATGCAGCTTAATAACATAACTGATAATGGAAGTGCACAAGGGTGGAAAAATATAGGTCTTCCACATATAGTCTCAACTATGAAAAGAAGATCTAAAGCAAGGAACAAACCATCCACGAGTTTGATCTAACCCCTCAGCCACAAAATCCCCAGGAAAATTCTTCTCAAAAAGCTCAGCATTCTCAAATGGATAATGGACAGAAGCATAAGGCATTGCTCCACTCTCAAACCAGCAATCAAATACCTGCAATATGTAATGCATACTTAGGTATAAATAAATAATACCACCAACAGAAAGTTGGAAAGGACACAATTGCATATATAAAAATTTAACCATCTGATAATTGCATCAATGCAAACAAATCATTGAAGGAAGGAAACATAACCAGAAGAAAAAAAAAAAAAAAAGCTTGCTCAAGGAAGAGGATGCCGAACACAATATGATATGCCTTAAACAAACTGCTCCAAACATTTAACCAACACAATCATTTGAATATGCAGAAAAGCACACTCAGCAATCAGCTTCCACATAAAAGCACAAATAAACTTTACATGCTACATAGCATACTACAACAATGAATCTAGATAACAATGTAGCTACCAAGACACTATCATTTACTTATATGGATAAGTATGTTGAACAATCAGCATGCACATATGCATACAAAGCAAACTACACAAGCTAGGAGGTACACTACAACAAAAGACTATTATTAACAACATAGATTGAAAATGGGTTTGAGAACAAATCAGCTAAGGCCTTCACAACACAACCATCAAATTTAGAAGTCTTACATCATCCACCCTTCGAAGCACACCAAACTCAGGACTGCGGCGAGAGGGGATGGTGATCCCATCAACATTTTCACGATGGAGATCACATACCTAAACAATTATGAATTGATATGGTAAGTAACAAACCCCAAAATGTCCTCCATTGCAACAGAAGAGAAAAACAAATAACACCTTGTAAGAGAAAGTAATGTAAATTGCATGAATAATTTTAACAAACAACACAAAGGGACAGATACTTTTTTTTTTTTTTCCAATTATCATCTTTAAGTTGACCTTACTATCATTACACTTGTACACACCAAAACAATATTAGTCCTTCCTAGCACTAAGGATTCTGAAATTTACGTTAATGAATATTCATATGCAGCTTTTTGAAAACACAAGCCTCCAAATAAGTGAAGCTGCTAATGAGCTACTTAAGGCTCAACTTCATAAAGATTCCTTTGATTTCCACTTAACTCACTTTACACCATGCACGGGAATAGAATGGAGGAAATCAATGGGTGAAATATAATGAAAGTTATGGAGAAATTTTTAATCCATTAACCTCCAAATGACTTTTTTTTTTCCTTAACCCCCAAATGGGGGATTAAATGGTGAAATGTAATATTTTAGGTAGTTCAACTCCCATTAACCCCCCTATACCTCTTAACAATCCCAAACAGAGTAAGGTTGATTCAACCTCTATTTACATTCCTTCACCCTAATTAACATAGTTTCCCGTCATAATAAATTGCCATGCATCATGTTCAAATTGATCTAAACATTAACTCCATAACTCTTTCGACTAATAATCTAAATTTAAACCAGGGTCAACTTCACTTGACTATAATTTATCTGTGAATTGTCATTGCTCTAAGAAAAATGAAAGTCAAAAAGCTCAAGATAACCAGCAAATTTCCTTTGTAAAATTGTCTAAGCCACCTTGAGTGCAAGTTGTGAACGAATACATATGATAGAACAAAAATACAATAAAATTGAGACTGGATGAGAGAGAGAAAACACACCTTAACACCAGAAAGCCTTTCAAGCATACCAACAGAATCTATGACTACTGTTTCTTTACCATCCTCACTAACCCATATGGGAATAGGAGTGCCCCAAAATCTACTTCGACTAATAGCCCAATCTCGGGCATTCTCAAGCCAATTATGGAAACGTCTATCCTGCAACATGAAACAATGAAGTTCAAATGATAAGTCCTAATGCTCATTAAAATCTTATAGCAGCTAAAATTTCATGCAAGCTCCACCACATGGTGAATTCTAAAACAAAATTGGTAAGCTGACTGACCAAGGATTTAGACAACCTAAAAAAATTATTTGAATGAATATTCAGGGGAAAAAGTGCAACAACAAACCTAGAATTATTGGCAACGCTAAGTAAATAGTGCAAAACATTCAATTTAATTTTCTTTACATCCCAAGAAATTCATTAAAATCTTAATTAGCCATTTAATACAAGCACAGTGTATTGCAGAGATGATGTCCAACTTGAGCGTGATAAGCTGGTCAAAGAAATTGAAGAAAATCAATGCACTACATAGAAAAATCTCTCACCTTTACAAAATTAGGCACCCAGTAAGTCTGTTTGTTGACTTCTAATAATTGATCTCTGATCTTTTCCACATGAATAAACCTGAATACACAATATATGTCACAGGCTAACTGTAAACAGGCAAAAGAAGCAAAGACCTGGCCTAGAGAACCCCACTACTCAAGCAGAAAAAAGAACAGGTGGAAGTACAAAAAATGATTCAGTTACAGGAGAAAGCAATATCACGGACACATATAGTATCACAGACATATAGACAGAGAGAGCTAGGGGGCGGGGCCGGCGATGGGGACTAGCAGAGAAACTTAAAATGGAAGGTTTACAATTATGCACCACGTTTTGTTAGTATTTCCAGATGGAAGTCATGGTGGATGGTTAGCAATAAGGTTCAAATAGGTTTATTGGACCAGATTGGACACAAAGCAATCCCCCATTGTTCATTGTTTCGACACGAGCAATCTGCCATTGTCCTTGGTTTGGACACCAATTGCACATGAAAAACAGTCTACTTTGTCTTCCCCCATTTCATATTCAGTCCCAGAGGGCAAGAAGATTGACTATGATCAGAATGTCCATATAACATGAAAAATATAAATACTGGCCTCAACATTGTAAACCTAAAAACAGAGCCCTTCTTACTACTCAGATATACTTGGATTCTAGCCAAGAGTATGATAAAATAAAAACATACCAGGATACAACAGCCCTATTTATTAGAGGCGTATGAGATCTATAACAAAAATGCTTCACATGTATTATAGTTCCAGTCTTAACAAGCCTGCCCTTTGCCTGTTAAAAAAAGAAAAAAGGGGCATTAGTAAAAAAGAAAGAGACGAGATTAAAAGCATTCAATAAAAGTCCAGAAAGAGAAAATATGGCCATTGAAAAGGACACATCATCAAGGCAAAGAACCAACAACAATCTCGATTTCTGCTCTCGAAATTTTATAGCTTACATACAACACAAAGCAAAGGAGAGAAAAGTTTGGATCTCCCACTCACCTTCACTGTTTCAATAATATCTTTATTTGCATCCTCGAAATAGCGACCACTAAAATCAGCAATTTTCTCAGTAAAGTAGCCTTCATCATTAACTGGCACACTCAAATTGTCTCCCTACAAAGCAAAAACATATAGTATCCACTATACAATAAATTTGGAAAGGACAGAGAAGGTAAAACAGAAACAGAAAATAGGAATAGGAACATAAGAAGAAAAAAAAAATTCACAAATTTCCATAGTTGGGGCAAACCTTGCTGATAATTCCAGCCTCCAGACAAACACGATAATCATCCACGCCAAATTGCGGAGCATAATGGACAATTCCAGTTCCAGTACTGTCAGATACGGAATCGTCGGCAACAACTTTGAAAGCGACATCGGAGAACTCGAGGAAATAATCAAACAAGGGCACATACCTGCCATACATATAATATTATGCATCATATCTCAGTTAAAAGGACTTGCCTTCACTTAGAACACCAGATATCAGTTTTTTAAATGCCATCAACCACAAAATTGGCGCGAAAAATCTAGGTAGTTGATCGTGCATGCATAGTTGCCAATGCACAATCACAGTCATAGACAGACTAATTGAAGCGGGCCGGATCATGAAGAGACAAAGTGGAGACAAGCGGCGAGGGGGATTCAGGAATCCTACTTACTTCATATTCACTAGTGAAGCCCCAGGGAACCTGTCCAACACATGATATGAGCGCATAAAATCTGCAGCCTTATCGTTCGACGATCCCTTAGTTTCTAGTTTTCCACAGGGAAGCTCCGGCGAGCGACAGTCGGCGACAATATAAACTCTTCCGGAGCGCTTGTTGCGAACCTGCAATTAACAAAATCGGGAAAATAAATAAATAAATAGACTACACTCCAATGGTACAATTGGATGTTGAGCATTATGATAATAATAATAATTCTCAGTCGTAATGATTAATTTCTTAATTTTTAATATATTTATTTCATGTATTTTGTTATCAATTAATATGAATTATCATTATTTTTGTATCCCCGCACCTTCGGTATGGATTGATCCTATTGGAACTTAGAACCACTAGGCAGGCTGGAACTCGGTTAATAAACTAGAACACTAAACCTAAACTAGTACTCACTGGTAATATGAATTATCATTATTGAATTGTAGTTGAAATAATATGAACAATTCCATTTAGGTTAGAACATATTAAGAAAAATATAAGTAAAATTTATTGTTAAATTATATTAATTAAATTTATTAATTTATATGAAAATAGAACGATACTATTTTGTGGGAGGAAGAGTAACAATTAATTATTGTTATTATTATTATAATAATTATAAAAATGGAGGATTGATGGCAGACCTTTGCATATTCCAAGTTGGCATTAACACAAAGTGCAAGATTGCTGGGAAGGCTCCAAGGCGTAGTCGTCCAGGCCACGAAAGCTGCTTGATCTGGATCATCCACAATGGGAAAAGACACCATTATCGAAGGGTCTTTTACCTCCTTCGTCTCATAATCGGCTTCAGTTTTTGATAGTGGCGTGTGCAAGGCTGTGCTGCACGGCATTACCTGAATTGGATAAAAAACAAAGCATCAGAAGAGCGGGCTTGGAAAGTTCAAAAAGCAAAAAACAAAATACGGCAGAAAAGGACTGACCTTGAAGTCTCTGTAGACAAGTCCCTTTTCATAGAGTTGAGAAAAAACCCACCACAAACTCTCCATGTAGTTCAAGTCCATGGTCTTATAGCCGTCCTTATAATCAATCCAGCGGCCGCTCCTGGCCACAACAGTCTCCCACGCGTCGGCACATCGAGTGACAATCCCTCGACAATGTTGGTTGAATTTGCTTATGCCCATGTCCTCGACCACTTGGTTTCGACTTTCTATTTTCAGAAGTTTGCGGATCTCGTTCTCAACGGGGACGCCATGACAGTCCCAGCCAAAACGGCGGGGAACATGGCGCCCAGTCATGGACTTGTAGCGCGTCACAACGTCCTTGATAGTGCCAGTAAGGATGTGCCCGTAATGCGGCAATCCTGTCGCGAAAGGTGGACCATCATAAAATATAAATTCTGGAAAACCCTTTGTCTGCTCCAGCTGCGCGTGAAAGGCATCAATTTTGTTCCAGAATTCTAGGATTTTCTCTTCCTCGATGGGAAAAGAAAAATCCTTTCCCTCACCCACTTCATCCATGGCTAGCGTCGATGAAAATTCTTTCTTTTCTCTGGTTTGGTTTCCTAATAGATTTCTTTGCAGCGTAGCAGCCGCAGATCGAAGACGTTTATTTCTTATTAGGTTTTAGTTTTATATTTACAGATAGCTCGCTTTGAAAGTGTTTACCGAACAAGAAGACGACGTCAAATACGGGAAAGACGTGCACTGAAATGCTTCGCAGTGCAGAAGAAACGGTTAAAGATATTTGCTACCAGCAAAAGTTTACTGCCGCTAGGCAACTTTGAATTTAACATGCATTGGCATGTGAATTGTATTACTTACCAAACAGTTGCTTTTATTTTTATTTTTTATTTTTTATTTTTATTTTATTTTTATAAAAAGTTTTAAAATTTTAACAAAATTCAATACAAATTAAAATACCTTAAGGAAGCATTTGGTTGTCATAATTTAATAATTCTATTTGGAATCATTTTCCTAGGAAAGTAACTTTATCAGTAAGTAATTTCAAGACTATAAGATTCTTGTATTTGGTTGAATATAAATTTTTTTGAGAAATTCAAAATTAATAATTTTAATTTATACATAAGATAATTTAAAAAAATAACATAAATTATTATCATTCTCCTAAAGCGATTACATGTTTTTATTTAATTAAACTATATACAATATTTATAAAATAAAATTTATCATAGTAATCAATTATGAATATTATTATAATATATAATATTATAATACATAATAAATATAATATTATTACATAATATAACTTATAATTAAATTAATATAAAATATCAATAATAATATTATAAAATATTATAATATTATAATATATTATAATATATTTAATAAATATTATTCAACAGTACTAAATAATTATTCTCTTATCTTAAAAAGGTACTTAATAACTGTAACATATTAATAATTCAAATTGTATAGTTTAGGATAATAAAAATTTAAGAAAATCTAAAAATGATTTGATTACTCAATCAACTAATAAGAAACTACAGTTTTTTATTGTTCGATAATTATTTTAATTAAAGTTAAATGATAATCTATTTTTGGTTTTGATTAAAATTATTTTATACAAATATATAAGTTTTAATTTGAATAAAAATAAATACAAAGTTATATATTACATTAATTAAAGACATATTTGTTAATATATAATTATATAATTTTTAATAATCATCAGAGAGTCACTTTTCCACCTCTTTTGATGGACAAGTACTTTTACTTTCCAGTGTAGATAGAAAAGTGAGAGTATAGCTCACAAGTTCAGAAATATAACTTTCCTGAGAATATAGTTTTCTCAAGACAAACCAAACACCAAAATTTAATATTCTTAAACTTTTTTCCCTTTAGATTTTGTGAACCAAACACCCCTAAAATTTATCAACTCATTTTTAAAGGAATGTTTGATTTGCGGATTTTTTAAAGGATAGTGAGTCAAGACTAGGTTGAACATGTTCTTGGAGTAACTATACCGAATCAAAGACTTGAAGTAGTACTAATACTAAATCAAAAATAATAAATATTTTTCACAGGCTAACTGAAAACTGAATTGAAAAAGTTTTATGAGTATAAGATTGGTCCTTTGTTAATAATTAGACCGAGAACTGAACCCAAACTTACTTTAACCAACTTGAATTTAACCAAATTATATATATATATATATATAGAGAGAGAGAGAGAGAGAGAGACAGAGAGAGAGACAGAGAGAAACACACACACACAAATAATATATATAAATTATGTATTATTAAATTATATAAAATGGATAGACGGAATGGAAAATGCATCAAATTATGTTATCACAAAATTTCACATAAGTTAACCCCTTATTTGGATGGAATGTAGTAGGGGGTATTTAATGAAAGGAAAAGTGTAGGTGTTGCTAAGTGCGACACCTACAGTAATGTCACACTTAATGCCACATTTGGCCTTGGGTGCAATAATTTTTTTTTTCACATTGATTTTTTTTTTTTTTTTTGCATTGAAATGTTGTTTAGAGACAGTTTTTTTCTTTTTTCTTTTTTCTTTTAAATAAGAAACAAAATTTATTTAAATATTTTTTTCTACTTTTGTATGAAAAATGAATAAAATATTTGGGTGACTTGGATCTTACATCTTTTTTCTTTTTTCTTCAAATAAAAATAAAATTTGTTCAAATTTTTTTTTTTCAAATTCTATATAAAAAATGAACAAAAATATTTGAGTGTCTTGGATGCTACAATTTTTTCTTTTTTCTTTTCTTTTTTCAAATAATTTGGATGCTACAGTTTTTTCTTTGTGAACAAATAAGAAAAAAAATTTATTCAAGTATATACAGAATTTGAACAAATTTTGTATGTTAAATGAAAAATTCTGTATATATAGAATTTATAGGATTTCTTCAAATTCTGTATAAAAAATGAATAAATTCGGTATATGAAGTGAAGAAATTTTATATCCAAATGATTAGTCAAACACGGTTTAATATGGTTATTGTTACCATCAAAGTCATGTTTGGCTTATTGAAATTTTTTTGACATACAGAAAGTGAATGAAAAGAAAACAGAATTCGATCAAAATAGACACAGAAACTGAACACAAAGTGAACAAGTTTTGTATTCGTAAAAAAATAATATATATATATATAAAGAAGAATGTCAAACGTGACCTAGGTGCGACAACACTGTAGCTGTTGCACATGGCGTCACCTATCAGTGTCCTTAATGGAAAGGTAAGGAGGGTACAAGCCTACCCTTGTTTGGGAAAAAAGTTTTTTTAAAAAAATAGAAGTGTAGGAAATGATAACTCTTAACCTTCAATTTGCTTACACCCCAAATTGGGGTGTAAGTAAGGGTAACTAAAGTTTAAAAAAAAAAAAAATTAACTTTACTAATTTTGTCTCTAATTTAAATACAAAAATCCACAAATAACCTTAATGTTTAATTACACTCAAAACCTAGAATATTTGGTGTTTTATGTTACAAATCACTATCTAGCCTCTGCTTGAATTTATCATTAAGAGAATTTTGTCATTATCATGGTGAAAGCTTTTCTTGTGTTCATTAAAAGAGTAGGCCTGGTCATATTTAATTTTGTAAAATGAGACAAAAGTATTCTTATTAGTTTCTGTGCAAAAACAAAATTACTTCCCAAGATAACTTGAAATTTCTTACATGGTCTCCTTAAACATGCTGCCCAAAAATTTTATTTACATAAAAAAACATATAATTGACTAACATCCACCCAAAAATTGAGGCATAATTTGTGCAAGTCAAAAATATTTACCTAACTAATTACTTATTGTGTTAACTCCCTGTTTTATTCTCTTTGAAGCTCCAAGAAAGAAACGATTCACATGGCACATCTATGATTTGCTTCCTTAACTATATATATTTTTAATTACGTTTTTCTTATGATCTAAATAGTTTGATATATTTGGTATGGATTATTTATTGTTTGGACCCAATATGCTTTCTTTTTTAATATGGCATTGACTAAATGAGGTATTACAAGTTGTTTTCTCAAGATACTCCAAACAATAATATATATATATATATTGCTATTTGTATTTATTGGTTTATACACTCATTGCCTATTTTTATTTTATGTATATATGGTGCAAACATTGAAGAGGATGATTTTTTAAAAAAAATTTCAATGCATGCATCATATATCAATAAAAACATCACTTGCATCATTATGTATTGATTTAGATTGTGAAGGCATGAACTTAGGAATAAAGTTACCCATGTTGTGTGATTAGAGGGAGAAAATGTAAGGCTAGAATTATTAAATAAGATTGCAACTCATGATCAAGGTTGTAGTATGATAAGAATGGGTGATGCAGCTTTTATAGGACTATGTGATCTTTTAGTTAAGGACGATGGCCTTTGACTAGCATTATGTGTAAGTGTAGGAGAATAAATGGCAAAAATGCTTTATTTATTAAGACTTAATGTCTCTAATCATGAACTTGATTTTTTTCTTCTATTGATTTAGAGAGACAATTACTCGCTATTCCCATAATGTCTTAAGATCTATATTAGATTTGGAGGACAAATTTCTCAAACAATCAAATGGGTCTTAAGTTTGTCTAGAAATATTTAACAACCTTTGATTTTATCCATTTCTTAAGATGATCATTATTCTTATTTTAGTTTTGAGATTTCATACACATATATGATTAATTAATATACTTAATAACTACTATAATATAAGGATTGTGTTAGAGCTATTGATGAAACACATATCCATGTGAAAGTCTCTCCTATTGAAACTCTTAAGTATCATACAAGAAAAGATTACCCAACAGAAAAATATCTTAGCTGCATGTATATTTGATCTGAAACTCACCTATCTCTTACCTGGATGGAAAGGGACAACATCTGACTCTAGAATTTTGAAAAATGCATTAACCAGGGAATACCCACTTAAAATTCCAGAATGTACTTTTTTCATTTAAATTTATTAAATATCTACCATATATAGTAATTTAATAAAGCATTCAACTTATTTTAGGAAAATATTATCTTGTTGATGTTGAATTCATGTTGAAAAGTGGTCTTATTACAACTTATAGAGGAAAGCACTATTGCTTGAAAGAGTATTCACAAAAACCACCATGAAATGCACACAAGTTATTTAATCTAAGACATTCATTTTCATGAAAATGCAATTGAAAGACCTTTTGGTGTACTTAAAAAAAGGTTTCATATTATGGCAAGTTCAGCAGAACTTAATTATGGTATTGAAACTCAAAAAGAAATTATTTTTGGCCTATTGTATTTTGCATAATTACTTGATGAGTAGGAATCCAAACGAGGAAATACTAATTAAGGTTGATGCTGAACTTGCAAATACTAGTGCTACACAAGAAAGACATCATAGTGAGAATAAGGAGATGGGTAGAGGAGAATTAATTAGCGATTCTAAAGTTGCATCTATATGGGTTGATTACAATACATAAATATGTTCTTTTCTTTTTTTCTTTTCTATTATATTATGATTGTATATTTCCTTTTTTTTTTCTACTTACAAGTATATTCTATTGTAATGTCTTATATTATTAAATTGCTTAATGAATGTGTATTTCCATGCAATGAAATTTTTTATTGTTAATTTTTTTCAAGATTATGTAATAGGTTTTGGTTTTTAGTAATTCAAAATTATAATTTTTTTTTTTTAAAGGATAGCTTAGAAAAGAAAGCATATGGATTGTGGGAATGCAAATTCAATAAAGGTAATAGCTTATTGATTTGGTCAAAAATATGGATGATGCTCTTATAGATGCACATTTGCATCAAGATATTTTAGGCAATAGAGTTGGTGGGGCATTTACATTATATGCCTTTGAAAATATCTTAAAAGAATTGAAGAAAAAATTTCTTGACAAGACTATTGATAAGGAAAAAATTCAAAATCATATGAAACACATTAAAAAGGCTTGGTTTCTATGCTACAACTTATTCAAAAATGGCATGAGTGGCTTTAGTTGGGATTTCATTATTGAAATGTTTCTTGTTGAACTTGAAGTTTGGCAACTTAATTAAGGTATATTTTTAATTACAATTTTTTTCCACTATATATATATATATATATATATATATATATATATATATGCATGTATGTTTGTATGTATGTATTATGTCTTTATGCAAAACATAAAGCTACTAGATAACATGCTAAAACTGCTGCAGAAGTGAGGAGGTGAAGGGCTAGTTTTGATGATGAGAACTATGTTGATGCTTCAACAAATATTATTGATGGCTTTGATTTCATGGTATCTCAACATAATATCAATTTGGAAAGTTTTAATGCAGTTGAGGAAAGTGCTTAAGGCATTCCAACTCTTGAACAAGAGCCACGTATAAGATCTCAAGCTAATTCTCATGGTGAAGTGCTTCAAAGAGTAAAAGTTTTAAGAAATCTAAAATTGAAGAAGTTTTAGTTTTGAAAGAATGACTTGAAAATATTGCTCAAGCTATTACAAGTTTAGCAATTGAATTGTTTAAAGTTGCCACACTTCCAATTCCAGAGAATGAAGTTTGGAATTTATTAGTTAAATGTTGATGAACAAGATCGTTATTCATGATGTCTATATCTTATTCAGAAGCTTGAGATGTTTAGGGCTCTTCTTAGATATCCTAAACCATACCACAGACATTTATTATTCCAAATGATGAAATGAGCTAATGCACTAGTAATAAGTTTAGTATCATGTTTTAGGAATTAATAAATATATTTTTTATTGTATTAAGGCTGATTGAAGTTTGATCTAATATTTTTATTTTGTAGTCCACAAAGTGTTTATGAACTTGGAACTAAGTTGCATTTTGTGGCTTTTATGGTATTAAATTTATAGTTATTAAGTACAGAGTTATATTTCATATTTTCTATTTTAATACAATACTTTTGTTTCTTTGTTAGTAAATTTGTTAGAGAAAAAATTTTTATAGTTCTTTGTACTTTGTATAAAATATAGGCTTAAAATATTTGTAGATATAATATCACACCTTTTAAGTCATTTTAGAATTAACATGGTTTATTTATATTATTGTCAAATTATAAGGTTATTTTGTATCATTTTCAATAGTTATTCTTCATTTAATTACACTTTTGCAAGCATCAGATTTTGGGCCTCATGATGCAAATTTGATGATGAAAATCACTGAAAATTCTCCCTGAAATATGGGGAACTACCAAAGGAAAAGAAATAAAGCCTTAAGAGACTTTGGAAAAGCCTCAAGACCAAACTTACTACCAAGCGTGAGGCTACCAGCCTGTTTAGTGGGATATGCATCCCAATAAACTGGGAAGTACAACCCACCTTAAGGATGTACAACTAAAGGTTAAACCCTAAACCCCAAAGCATTTTAGAACTGGTCCCCTCTTAAACCTTAAGTCTATATAACCTAGCATAAAGGATGTACAACCCATCCTTTGGTTATACAACCCTTTTAAAAACCATAATTCTAAAACTTTCATGGTCTTTTCTATGATTGGATGTGAACAAGATACAACAAGAACCATTCCAGTCTTTAATCACTTTTTTTCTCCTATAAATACCCCACTTTTAAAAGAGGGACAAGAGGCTTAAAAACCCTAAGGAAACTCTACCAAATTTTCTCCATAGCTACCACTTAGAATAGAAACACTAAAAGCCTAAGTCATTCTAACCATTCCTAAGGTAGGACAAGGCTTTGTCTCTACATTCCTTAATCATTCCTAAGTATTTTGGAGGATAAAAATCTAATGGTTATCCTCTATAGACAAAAGAACATTTAAAAGCATCTAGAGGATCCCCTTTGCCCCTTCCTTTTTCTTCCCATTCTTTTCTTCTTTTCTGATTTCAAAAACCCAAAAACAAAGGTTGTACAGACTTAAAGTAGCATATAAAGCCCCCTTCCTAGGTTATATAACGCTCAAAATTGGTTGTAAAACCCTCTTCAGTCTAGGACATAACTTAAAAAACCTTTTTTTTTCATTTAAATTTCATTTTTTTAAGACTATTTTTTGGGATGTAGGAGGTTCTATTGTAGAATAGAAGGAGATTAAAGGGCCTAGGATCCCTATTCACTTAAGAAATGGAATTTTGAATGAGGCAAAAGTGGTTTTTATGGTTTATTTTGTGCTAGAGTTTCTTATCCCTCCATTTCATGTTCAATTTGATGCTTAAGTTTCTATTTTAATCCTTTTGGTAGTGACCAAGTCAAGAGTCTTATACCCTAAGGACCTTGAGAGCCACCTTATACATGTTTGCATTTTGATTACATTTCTAAGTATTTTATTATATATGTGTCTTGGCCTTAAAATCTTCCTCTTGATGATTGATATCTTAACCTTTAAAATGGTTAAGGGTATTATTGGGTGTTATGCTCTTTGGGAGTAATAAGAGAGAGGATTTAAAGACCTTAAGATCCCTTTTGTAATGATTGAGGCTTAGGGAACCAAAGTCCTCCAAGGTGCTTGCATTTCATATTCATAATTCTTTATGTTATATGATTCATGCATTTATTTTCATTTGATGTTATTGTGTTCATGTGATGCTAGAGTGTGTGAGGTTGAGGACTTCGAAACATATAGTAGGTACCTTATCTTTGGGGAAGTTGTAAGGTGTTGATGATATGCTCTATTTGCTTCTTTTTTTTTTCTATTTTTTTCCTTTTACTCGCCTCATGATGAAGTTACTAACTTGTGTTTGTGTTTTTTTTTAGGTGTATGTGTTTGTTTAAGACAGACCATGAATCATGGTCTTGATAATCATCCTCTAATGATTAAGTGTTATATATGGATATGCATGTTATACCTTACACCATGTTATATGACCCCATCCCCTTGGATTGAATTAGCATGATTTATGGTGTATAGATATACATGTTTATCCTATGTCATGTCACATGACCCCATACCGCTTCGAAATGGATATATGGATGTTGATATGCATGTTACACCCTATACCATGACACATGACCCTCTTCTCCTTGGGAGTGATGGTTTGATTTACTCGATGGTGTTAGGGCCTTTAATTGGACTAATTAATAACTTGGTTAAAAATGGCAAAAGTGAACCAAAGATGCTCGAAGATCAAATCCCAATATTTAGGGGGTTTGGGGTGCCTAACCTTTTCCTAAGCTATACCTAATTTCTGAACCCAATCTCTGATGGGGTTAAGATGAAATGGACTTTCTATTTGGCTTTGCTTAGGTTTAGATTTCAACTTGCCTAGATTATTGTCTTGACCAATGTCGGGTGGTGACTCTACGATTCCTAAGGATGATATCAATGTATTATCCTGCCTTGGTCCCTCGATGACCACCATTTTTTGAAAATGGGCTTCAAACTTGCGTAAGGCCTAAAGGATCCCCTATTGATCTAAGCAAGTGCCATATTTTCGGGTTTCCATCCATGTAAAACCCTCATCCTCTCAAACCATCATTGTTCGATAAAAAGATGAAGTCGCAAGTAAGATTTCACCTGTTCGAGCAAAAAAACTCGAGGCGCTAACAACTTCTTTATTCATCTTTTCTCAAATAATGGAAAGAAAGTGTTGTATACTTTCCTTCCCTTCCCCTTCTTTCCTTATCCTTACTTTTTTCCTATCGTTTCATTGATTAATCTTTTCTACACCCTACCCAAATAAGGGGCAAATTTTTTTTTATCACATTGTGATAAGACCAACTATGATGTATATGAGTGAGTGTTGGGTGATAAAAGCACGAGTTTCTAAGTTATTATAGTAGAATTGTGAATGTTGAAATAGATGTGTGGTCATACTAGAATGGATAGAGTTTATAATGAGTTTATTAGGGGTAAAGTTGGAGTTACCCCAATAACGGAGAAGTTGAGAGAATAAAGATTGAGGTGGTTTAAGCAAGTGAGTCATAGGCCTTTAGATGCACCTATTGGAAAAGTAGAATAGATTAAAGTAGATGTAAATAAGAAGGAGAAGGGTTATGCTCACATGCGAAAGAGTAATTCAAAATGACTAAGAGGCTTATATCTTTTTGAAGATGTGATCCAAGGCCACTCTAAGTGAAAAAAAAAAAATGAATCCATATAGTTGACCCCAATTAACTTAAGATTAAGGTTTAGTTGAATTGAGTTAAGTTGAGTATAGTAATATTGTATTTATTAGTAAATCATGTATTATAATTATAGTTATAAGTATATATAATTATAACCAAATATACAATGTACATAATCTAACTACATTTATACTATTTTGTTTAAGTATATATCATATCATGCACGATTTATATATATTTATAAATATATTATTGATATATTGATCTCAAATTAATATATATTGCATCAATTTGATTTTTATAGGATAAAATAATAATATAAAATTTTTATGAAAGAAATTTAAATTTATTTGAGTATGAAAATTTTATTTTTTAGTTTTAAAACTGAGAGGAATTGCATTGAACTAAACTAAACTAAATCAATTAGAATTGAATAACTAAATTAAATCATACGATTTTTTTATTCAATTTAATGTGGTCTTTATTTTTTAGTCTGATTTTTTTAATTCAATTTCATATCATCCTTTATTTATTTTAGTTTGATCCTAATCTTTAATGTTAATAAACTGACAATTTGGTCCAATTTTAATATTTTCCAAAACATCAAACCAGTGTTTGGTTTGCTCAAGATATTATATAAAAAGCTAAATTTTTGAACTTGTGGATCCATCCATTATTCTCTCTTCTATATGAAAGTGTTTTCCATCTGAGGGGTGGAAAATTTACTCTTCTATATCCATTAAAAATTGTATAAATATGCAAAGATAAATATATATTTAATTATTTCAATATATGAATATATATATATATATATATATATATATATATTCATATATTGAAATAATTAAATATATATATATATATAAAATCTTTTGTACAGTTTTATTTTATTAAACTAATATTTATATATTTTATTTAATATAACCCTAATCAGAATATAAATCAAACTTTAAAAAGAACAATCAACTATCTATTGCAAAATAAAATAAAAAACATTTTGTAAAAGTTCATTAACCATACAATATTTGTTCTGTATGAAAATATTAGATAATCTTTCAGTAGCTTTTTTTTATTATTAATAATGTATGTTTTTATCTTATATTTTACTTAATATTGATTGTTGAATATATAGTCATGACTTGACTATTATTATTTAGAAGAAAGCAATTTGCAATTACTCTTATTTCTTGTTTGGGCACCATATAGACTTATTAAGTAATTATATAGCTTAATTAAATAAAATTACAATCATATTATAGGTATAATAGTAATTTAAGTTAATTTTTTTAATTTTCTATGTACTAACCAAATGCAGTAAATCTTCTATTAATTTTTGAACTTTTCTTTGTATTAACCAAATACAGTAAATCTTATTCCAAAGAAAATCACATATCTAATCAAACTCAATAGTATTATGTTTTTGGAATTACTTGAAAATTTATTACTTTTCCAAGAAAGTGATTTCAAATAATAATATTAAATTCTAGCAATCAAACACCCTAAATGATTTATGAAAGTTTTTGTCAAGCTTTTTCAATAAATTTTTTTAGAAGAGATATATAAACTATTAATATTTATGTATCATTAAAAAGATTTAATAATTGAATATATCTACTATAAAAAAAAAAGTATATGAACTACTAAAAGGGTTAAAATAGTTTATATCAAAGGGTATATGAACTGCTAAAAGGGTTAAAACAATTTATATCATGGTAAAACTTGTTAATATCACAAAATTGATATTATACTTTAGTGTATCATAGAAAAGTTTAACACTTAAATCCAATTAATAATTATTTTTTGGTAAGAATGATCATCAGTTGATTTAATCAATTTTAGTTCAGTTTTCATGAAAATCTAATTAATTATATTAAAATTTATAAATATTGAATCAAATTGATCATTAATTTATTTGGTTTTACCACTTAAATCCAATTAATAATTATCAGTTGATTTAATCAATTTCATTACAATTTTCATGAAAATCTAATTAATTATATTAAAATTTATAAATATTGAATCAAATTTATCATTAATTTATTTGGTTTGCTACAATTTTAATCAATTTTTTGAATAAATGCAATTTATGTTGTTGAACTTATATTGTATTATTTAAACAAATACAAATCATTATTGTGTTCTCAAATATTTTATTTTCATAATTAGTGACGTGTACACATTAGATATTGTTTTATTAAAAACTTAATAAAAGGATGTCACATATGTTTTAGATTGACTCATTCATACGAATGATCGCCCCCATCATTGGATTAGTGAGAGGAGATGAGAAAATTATATTACTATCATTGCCTCAAAATAAAATGAAATAAGGTGGAATCTACAAATGCAACCAATTTTGATTGCTTGCATCCAAATAACTTGTGAAAGCCATATGTGAATTCTCAATCTATAAACATACCAAGAGAAAGAACTTAGAAAATTCAAGTTTGGCACTAAGTAATGATTGAACTTTAGATCTGTATAGTATTTTATTATACATCAAAAAAATAGAAAGCACTATAGCACGTGATTCATACCATGTGTGCTTGTTCGATCAAGAAGGTAGAGGGAGAATAAATCTCAGCTTTTCCACTATGTGAAACTTGGAGGGCAACTTTTATCCTCATGTATGTACCCTTATACTTTTTACTACTATTTGTATTTTATGGTTGTTGTTTTACTATCTTAGCATGTGACCTATGATCATGGATTATTCGACTTATGGAATATGTCTAGAAAAATGGTTAAGTATAAATTGCAAATGTCGAGTGAAAAAGGAAGACTTTGTTTGATGTATTCATTGGCTAGCCAATCTTGTCATTTGATAGAAGTATGACTTGGTTATGAATACATATATTGATATATATAGAGCACGCTTCTTAAGGGATTAAAGATGTTATAATGTTTTTAAAGGGACAACTTTAAAGCAATATTATAATATTTAATTAATTCTTTATTATATTATTTAGGTTAAAGTTTTATGTTATTCCTAACAAATGCATAGTAATAAGCTTCTAAGTGCATGTCAACTCACTAAGTCGCATGACCCATTTACTAGTATGAAAGTAATTTTATTTTATTTTTATTCAATTACAGGGAGTCTTGCAATGAGATTTTACTCATCGTGTATGAGTGAGAGATATTGGAATTTGGTTAAGTTACTCATGATGAGTTGAACCAAACCATTCATATTTATAGTTGTAAGATAAAAAATAGTAAAATAAAATAATAAATAAATAAAGATAGTTATCCAATGATTAGTAACTACCAAGTACTTACCAATGCATGAATAACTATATATTTCTATCAACGTAAAGTGAAGATATATGGAGTTTTCTTCTTTACAAAAACTTTTATACTCTTATCTCTCAACAAGAAGAAACTCTCTATGCAAATAGTAATTACCATAGAGAGTAGTTGGGTTGTGAATCAATAGTGCATATCCTATTGACTTACATTGTGATTTAGTGATTAATCAAGAACAACTAATGGATTCATCAAGATGTTAGTCATCATACTTTTTTTTTATTATTCCAAAATTTGATTTAACATTGGTATAAGAGCATATATGATGTTTTTCCCTATTGTGTTTGTAATGGAATGAATAATAAGATTTTTTAAATTTTGAAATAATGGTTAAGGCAGTACTTTATGGTACTTTTTGTCTTTTATATACTATGATTCATGCCATACAAATTAAATATTCTTAAAATAAGATATAAGTGCTTTAAAATGATATATAGAACACAAATTTTTTAGCTCTACAGTGAAAGTTGTGGTTGTGCAAAGGTGGAGTCTTAAAACTTGAATTCTGAAAATTTTTGTTTCATGATTAATACAACAACATTGGCATAATTTTTTATTATATTTACTACCTATTATGTTTGTGAAATTAACATGCATTTGTAGTATGAAATGTGTTCTTTAATTTGATATAAAGAACACACAAAACAAATTTTTATAGAGAAAATTATGAATGGTTGAAATTGAAATGTTAAGAATTATAGACTAGAATTTTTGCAGAAATTAGGGTTTTTAAGGTTAAAGATGAAGCTTATTCACACTCTCTTTACTATTGTTGTTCTCTCAAACACAAACTTGTGGGAGTCAAAAATTAAATCTGACCACACTATTGAACTCACAATACATGAAAACGAGGGTAAAAAAAATTTCGGAGACAATAGAGGAAGGAATGGTACGTGTGGACCTCACATGCTACCCTCAATGTGTGTGGGAGAGCCTAGCCATTAACTGCAAGCTCACACTTTCCCCACACGTTCTGGTGGCACATAAGCAACGTGTAACGTCTCCTAGTGGCAGTTTTTTACACCGCTACCACCACTGGACTCTAAATATTTTTCTAATATTTTTAAATATTAAAATTAATTTTTTTAGAATGCAAAATATTTATTTTGATTTTCTTTTTGTTAAAAAAATAGAAATTTAAAATAAAATTATTGTAATAAGAATAAAATCTAAAAAAAATAATAGGTACATTTTAAATAATATATCTAAGGATGTTAAGGTCCAGCAAGAGGAAATACATTTTTCTACCTATAATTTTTAATTATTGATAATTAAATAATTAAAATGTAATTTTTAATTGATATTACTTAGAAATTTCATTAAAAATTGTATATACATGTTCAAAATTAATATAATTTTTATTTTTTCAAATTCAATTATAACCCCATATTGACTTATTTGGCTGAAAATTGTTGTTAAGTTCGAATTATACCTAATTTTTGTGTTCATTTTATATATTGTATTAGCTTAAGATTTTTCTTTCCAACAACTTTTTTTTTTTATTAATTTTCCTTAATGTGTTTAAGGAATCATATCTCATTTGAAGAGAATTAGAAAGCTCATAGCCTCTAAAAGTATTAAAAGAAATAGATTTATTCTTGGTGGTAAATGTGTATAGTGTTGAGGACACATGTTGGAAGAGAAAGACTTAGAGAATTCAAACAGAATCTTGTCATATATAGAACGCATCCTGATCATAACATCATTGAACATGTTAGGTCAATGACATGCTTCAAGAGATAACCTATAAAAGTCATGTGTTGAGCAATAAGGATAAATATCAAGCTTTACATGTTACTTTGTTGACCATCTTAAAGAAAAACTCAAAAATTTTTAGTTAAGAGAATTGGTATGAAGACTTTGGATAACACCCAATGACTAAGTAGATATGTTAAATGCAAAACTAACATGTATGAGACTTTAGTTTACCTATTTTTTTGATGAATATACATGGAAGAATTTGAATTCTCTAGCTTTAGGCCTTAGTCTTAGGACTACTAGATTACCTATCCCTAATTTTTCTTGGCTTACGAAGATGGTTCCAATTATTATGGAGAAGAAGAAGTTGGAAGATTCTATCTCTAGAAAGATTATATATATATATATGTACTTAACATATACTAGCTTGTGTTACTTATTACATTGCATTAGTTATGCTTATACATTCTTTAACACATTGTATTGAACTTGTTAGATATCTTTATATTATGAAGTTTGCATATATTTCATTTTTTTTTAACTTACTTCATCATATGGACATTATAAGATTGGTAGGATATTCAAGTGAATTCTCATCTAGAATAATAATGGCACAGTTTAAATTAATGTTAAAGGAAATTTAACATTTTAATATTGATGATGATTAGGAACATTGTTTACTTTCAATTCAAATTCATATGGAAAATTTTCAATAACTCAATTTGAAATTGTGACTAAGCGATGTGTATTGACATAATAAATTGATGTTGTATTTAAAATATCTTTTATACGTTTGTGACTAACTATGGCTTCAAAGAACATCATAGTTAAACTAAATAATGGTGAAAAGCTCAATAGTGGTAATTATAACATTTGGCATCTAAAAATGCATTATGTGCTTAAAGAGTAAGAGATTTTAGAGGCCATCAATAATGTTATGGATAATCCCAAAGCTAATGAGGAAAATGTCAATCATGTGCAATATATGTGCGACATGGCTACTTACACAGCATGAAAGAAAAAGGATTCCATTACAAAAGGGATTCTGATAAGTTCCATGAATGATGATCTTATGTATGAGTATCAATAGTATCCTACTACTAATGCCATATGGGTTGCTCTGAGAGAAAAGTTTAGAGGAACCTTTTTCTCTAAACTTTGTAACTGACTATCAAATTTGACACTTATAAGAAGGTCCTTAATAAATCAATGAAATAACATTTGACGGAAATGTCAAATATGTTAATAGAATTGAAGTCAGCTAGACATAACCTCATAGATGAACAACAAGTTCAAGTTGTCATCCAGTATCTGCCTAATAGTTAGGAGCACATAAAAGTGAACATGACTCATAATAAGAACATTAGGACCTTTGTTGACATTGCACGCCACTTGAAACTTAAGCATGAATGCCTTGAGGCAATTAAACCTAATGCTCAAACTTATATAGCTGAGTCTAGTTCCAAGTAAGAGTTTAGGCATGAGAGCAAAAGGTTTAAAAAAAAAATGGAAGGGCAAGGGTAATTTGTATAAGACTGGTCCGGGACCAAAGAAAGAAAAGAAACAACATAAGCGTAAAAGAGGAAAGCACAATGGGAAAAAGGATAGACTAAAGTGACTTGTTACAATTGTGGCAAACTGGGTTATTTTGCTCATGAGTGCACTGAACCGAAGGTATTGTCTCATCTTACTTTCTTAAATAAAAGTTATGTTTCTAAAATTTTTATTTCTAGTACTATTTTGCTCACTAAATCTCATCCAATGTTGAATGTAGACTCAGGATCCATAGACCATGTAACTAGAGATAAAAATGAATTTGTGGAAATTCATTGAATTTCAAGAGGAAAAAATCAGATTTATATAGGCAACAATGCAAGAGATGAAGTAAAAGGAATTGATACTTGCAAATTATATTTGTAAGAAGGCCATATCTTATACCTACATGATGTCCTTTATGCTCTCGACATTCGAGGAAATTTGGTCTTTATTATTACTTTGTTAAAACTTGGATATGATTTATATTTCATGGTGACTATGTTAAGATTTTCAATGGTATTATGTACTATGGTTGTGGTACTATTGTTGATGGTTTTATGTTATTGAACACTAACTATTGTAATAGCAAACGTGATGTTTGTTTTTCCTTATTTACTGGATCTAGCAATCATGATATGGATGTTTGTTAATGGCATGCTATATTAGGACACATTGCGCAAGATATAATAAATAAACTAGCCCATAATAGAAAATTTGTATTACCCACTTGTGAATTTTGCCTATAAGGAGAAGCTGCTAGAAAACCATTTAGAAAGGGTTGATTTTCCTTTACAACTTATACACTTTGACATTTGTTAACCCATGAATGTTAAAGCAAGGCATGAAGCCTCATATTTTATTACTTTTACAGATGACTACACTTAATATGATCATGTTTATTTGATCTCCCATAAATTTGAAGCATTAAATTGTTTTAAAATATATTTAAATGAGGTTGAGAATCAACTAGACAAGAAAGTGAAAGCTTTAAAGACTAATTGAGGAATAGAGTATCTATCTGACCAATAAGGAATAGTGTCAAGAAAAGAGTATTATGAGGCAACTAACAACTTCAAGAACTTCACAACAAAATGGTGTTTATGACAAAGGAATAGAACCTTGCTGGAAATGGTTAAGTCCATGATGGCTCAAGCTAATCTACTAGTACTATATTAGGGTAATGTTTTATTAATAATAGCCTATGTACTTAACTATGTACCTTCAAAATTAGTTTCCTCAATGCCTTATGAGTTATGGATAAACAGAAACCTAATTTGAATAAGTTGCATCCATGGGGATCCATAGCATACATTCTTGACTCTTTTTATAAATTTTGTAAATTAGGACCAAGAGGAAAGAAATATATATGTTTATAATATACTATGAAAACTCAAAATGTTACATATCTATTGGTAAGGATTCTAATAGAAGGATTATAAAAATTAAGTCTTAATATGTCACTTTTCTTGACGATCATTTTCCTAAGAAGGAAGATGTGGATAAGGACTATCATCTATATGAGATGGAGGAACAAGGAGAAATCAATATAATTTAATAAAGAATTAAACATCAAGAAGAGGAACCTAGCTATATTCTTGATAATGGGAGCATACCAGAGTTGTTTCACCTATCTCAATTAAGTGGGAGAGTTAAGATTAATTATAAGCCAATTTCAATTGGTGAAGACAATAATCCTCAATTATGAAGGAGTATACGTATTAAAACTCCTAAAAGTCATTTCTTACATTATCACTCCTTATGATGATGAAAACCAAAAATAGTTAAAGAGGCACTTGAATGCCCTAAGAAAAGAGGGAAAGTTACATTGGAAGAAGAATGGAATCTATGAGAGTCAATCAAGTTTAGAACTTAGTTGACCTACCATTAAGATGTAAATCCATTGGAAATAAGTGGATTCTTAAAATAAAATGTAAGGTGGATAGTTCCATTAATAAATATGAAGCTTGCCTAATGGTAAAAGGCTATACTCAACAAGAAGGTACAAATTATGAGGAAACTTTTCACTCATTGTCAGATTTTCTTTCATTTGCCTAATTCTAGTTGTTGTTGCACATTTAGTTTTAGATTTGCATCAAATGGATGTAACAATATTTTTCTTAATATAGAGCTAGATAAAGGCTAGAGAGTATGTGTTACAACCTATAGATTTTGTTGTTAAAGGCCATCAGTGCAAAGACCAACATTCAAAGATCTATATATGGCCTAAGTAGTCATATAGACAGTGGTACCTTAGTTTTCACAAAGCCATTTTGACCTATGACTTTAAAATGATTGATGACGACCACTGTGTTTATGTTAAAAGGTCAAATGACAAATTTGTAATTTTATCTCTTTATGTTTATAACATTTTGATAATTGGAAATGACAGAAACAATGGATATTAAAAGATGGTTATCTATAAATTTTTTATATGAAATATATGGGTGAGGCTGACTACATATTAGGAGTTAAATTAAAAGAGATCATTCAAAGAAACTTTTGGCTCTATCGCAAGAGAATTATATATAAAAAGATTCTAGAATGTTTCCATATGAATAGTTGCAAGCCTGTAGATACTCCTTTGTCAAAGGGTAAAACTTTGATTCTTAATATGTGTCCTAAAAATCCATATGAATAAAAGAAAATGTCCATTGTACCATGTGCTAGTGTTGTAAGAAGTCTTATACATGCTATGATATACACTCACCCTGACATATGTTTTGTTGTTGGGCTAGTTTGTCGGTATTAATCAAATCTTGGACAAGAGCATTAGAAAGTTGTGAAAAGGAATTTAAGATATCTTAAAGGCATTACGAATTATTTTTTATGTTATCAAGGATCAAAATTGCATCTAATTGGATACTCATATGTTGTTTAGGGAGGAAACCTTGATCAACACAAAACAACCTTTGGTTATGCTTTCTTACTTTACAGTATTAAAAAATAAACTAGCATAGCCTTATCAAATATGGAAGCCGAATTTATTGCATGTTCAGTTGTTATGCAAGAAGCAGTTTGCTTAAAGAGATTCTTTGAAAATTTAGGTTTTCAAAATGACTATAAAAGAGCCATTACAGTTTATTGTGATAATCAAGTAATATTGCTTTCACTAAAGATCCCAAATATCATAGTAAGACCAAACATATTGATACCAAGTACAACTTTGTTTGAGACTTTATTGTTAAATGAGAAGTAATTGTGCAATATATTTGTACACACTAAATGGTGGTTGATCCCCTTACTAAGCCAATACTAAGAGATGTTTTCCTTGCACATGTGAATTCTCTTGGATTGCGTAGAATTTAGATGATTTATTATTAAATGTTGTTGAGCTTATATATACTATTTGAATGAATACATATCATTATTGTGTTCTTAAATATTTTATATTCATAATTAGCATATACACATCATATATTATATTATTAAAAGATTAGCACAAGGATGTCATAGATTTTAGATTGACTCACTCATATGAGTAATTGCCTTTAGTGTTGGATTAGCAAGAAGAGATGAGACATTTTATTAAGATTATCGCCTCAAAAAGACATGAGATGAGGTTGAATCTACAAATGCAACCAATTTAGATTTCTTGTAACCTGTGAAAGCCTGATATGAATTCTTAGTTTATAAATTTGCCAAGAGAAAGAACTTAGAGAATTCAAGTTAGGCGCTAAGTAACTACTGAATTTTTTATATGTACAATATTTTATTAGACATAAATAAATAGAAAATACTATAACATATAATTCATACCTTGTCTGCTTATTCGACCAAGAAGGTAGTGGGAGAATAAATCTCTGTTTATCCACCATGTGAGATATTGAGGATAACTTTCATCTGTATGTATGTACCCTTATACTTTTTCATTGCTATTTGTCTTTTTATATTTGGTGTTTTGCTATCTTAGCATATTACCTATGGTAATGGATGATTCAATCTATGGAACATATCTAAAAAAATGAATAAAGTATAAATTGTAAATCTTATGTGAAAAAGGAAGACTTTGTCCAGTATGTTCATTTACTAACCAATCTTGTCACTTAATAGAAGTATGACTTGATTATGAATACACAAAATTGATATATACAGAACATGCTCCTTGAGGAATTAGAGATGTTACAATGTTTTCAAAAGGACAAGTTTAGGGCACTACGAGAATATTTAATTAACTCATAATTATCTTATTTAGGGTTGACATTTCTATGTTATTCCTAACAAATGCATAATAGTAAGTTTCCAAGTGCAAGTCAGCTTACTAAGTCGCATAACCCATTTACGAATATAAATAAATTTTTTTTTGCTTTTATTCAATTACAGGGAGTCTCTTAATGGGTTTCACCTGTCATGTGCGAGTGAGAGGTATTGAAATTCGGGCAAATTGTCCATGACGAATTGACCCGAACATTCATATTTATAGTTGTGAGATAAAAAATAAAAAAAATAAGGATCCAATAGTTAGTAACTGCCAAATAGTTACTAATACATGAATAACTATATATGTCTATTAACGTAAAAGTGAAGATGTATGAAGTTTTCTTCATTACAAAAATTTCTACTCTGTCATCTCTCAACAAGAAGAAACTCTCTCTACAAATAGTAATTAACATATATTGTATTTGGGTTATGAATTAATAGCGCATATCCTAGTTATTTGCATTGTGACTTGGTGATTAATCAAGAACAATTTTTGGATTCATCAAGTGGTTAGTGATCTTACTTATTTTTTTATTCTAGAATTTGATTTAATAATAATAATTAATTAATTTTGTATGCTTTTACATTCACAATTATTCTCTTAAAATTTCAAAATACAAAGCATAGAAAATAATGTTTTTATTTATTATTAAATATTTTTTATTTCCTTTTATCATTTCTTTGAGGGTTAGATGACGATAATAAAATAGGTCTAATAAGGTGTCATTTTAAATATTACACTCATACTAAAGTCATACAAAATTTATCTATAATTATAATTTTAAAATTTAAATAAATCTTTTATTTCCTATAAATTTAAAGAAATAAATAAATCAATTAAAATATACTTAATTGTTTAAAATAAAATCAAATTATTTCAGTTTGCTAAAAATTATTTTGCAACTAATGAGTATCACATCGAATGACAATTAACCTATATTTACCATGAAAACTAACTATTAGTATATAGACCAAACAGACAATAGAATACAATTACATTTATAAGGATTAATGCATTAAGAAGTCAATTAATTAAGGATTAATTAATGCACAAAACTTTGCAAAGCCAATGAATGAAACAATCAATAAATGAATGAATCAACTTCTAAAAATGACGAGTTTAAATAAAGCTAAACTCAAAAAAATTTTGTCACATCAATATTTTGGCTAAATTTTTACTTTAGCTTTATATATATAATAAATATTTTATTTATCAACCATTAAAAAAATCTAATAATTTATTATTTGATTGCTTATATATTACTAAAAGATTTAATAATTGAATATATGTATTACTAAAACGATATGACAGTTGTACATAAACATTATTAAAATGATTAAAATACCACATAATTGTATCACTATAAAAATTAATATCATCAAAATATATAAATAATTATTAATACTGATAAAAATTTATATTCACTTATATGACTTTATTTTTATGAAAAATATTTTGAAGCTTAATTATGAAAATTATAAAATAATTCAGAATAAACATAAAAATAAATTATATAATTAGTTTCAAATAATAGTGTTTATGATGTACGCCAACAATATAAAAACTCAAAGATAAAAATTATTAATAAATCAACATACTACATCTTAAATTTATTTAAGTAATGTAAATGGTAATAAGAAAGGTGAGAGTCAAGCAAAAAAGGAAAAATTAGGTGTGAGTTCTTCATTTATTGATTTAGAAAACAATAAATTTATTATATTACAAGTGATAAAATTTTTCTATTTAGATTTTGTATAATATTTTCAAGATGTATTTTTCTTTTTTTTTTTTTGCTTCATGCAGAAGTATTAATAAAACCTATTTTTAATAATTTAGATTTCCATAAATTTTAAAATTCATTCTATATTTTAAAAATTGTTAGTAAATAGGTTTTCTTATCAGAGATACTCTTAATCAAAATAGGTGGAGGATAATCAACTCTTAATGAAGGGTTTAGATCCATGAATTCAAAACCTAGTAAGAGGTTCTTTTGCCATGACTTGAAGTTAGAACCAATCAATATAACAATTGAATTGATGTTGGCAATAATATTAGTTGGAGTCATAGTTATACAGAGAACAACAAACAGGTAAAGCTAACATAAGTCTCAAAACTAAATATCACAATAATAAATTCAAAACAAAGATAAATCTCATCTCAAGATATCATACACTCCATTAATATTTTATCTCTAGACAAAATATTAACTTGTAAGTGATATCTTGATATAGTAATCAAACACTGACAATAAGAACATGTTAAATAATAAATTCTCCATTGGATCAATTTATTATTTATATAAAAAACCAAATTATTATCACGCATTTATTACTACAAGTGTATATGCAATTCTATCAAATATGATTTTCCTTTGTGTCAATCAATATTCACATTAATTACATGTAGATAATATATTTCAAGACAAATCAATTTCTACAAGAGAAGTCACTTTGATGACATATTATTTCAATTAATTCACCTTAAAATATGTATAAAAACAAACATTTGAATTTAAAATTGCACTAAATTTTCTTTATATCGACTATAGTTATATATAAAATAATAATAATAATAACTTTTGTAACCACAAAATGTTGCCTTAAAAAGTTAATATTCACTTTATCTTTTATTGCAACTTTAACTACGAAACCAAAACTATTCATAGTAATAATAAAAGTCAATAGCAAAACAATCCCAAGAAATCATTAACTAAGGAAAACAATTTCTTATCATTGTACAAAATAATGTTGGTGTGTGTGTGTCTTTCTCTCTCTCTCTAACTTAATAAATTGATTTTAATTGTACTCCAAGTCAAAATCAAAATTTAGGACATTGCATATTTAAACTCAATTGACTCTTATAATTTTTTAATTAATTCAATTAAATCAAAAATTAAGTTTAGATCTTAATTAATATGATACTTTTATTTTTATTGAAAGTTTGCATTAAATTAGAAGTTTGCATCAAAAGTACATATAAATTCAATTTTATAAAAATAAGATTAAATTTAATAAAAAATAAAGTATCATTTTAATTAACTTAATGCATTTATTTTTTAAATATTTTTCAGAAATATTTATTTTAAATAGTTTAAATAATTTATTATTTAAAATATAAAAATTAATTTTTAAGGGGATTGAGAGAAAAAATTTTTAAAAAAAGAGAGATTAAAAGATTTTATGAATTATAAATTTAAAATTTTAATTTGCATTTTAAATATAAAATTAAAATTTAATATTTAAAAGACATAATAAATTTAATTATGCAAAAATGAAATTAATTTGAATAAAAAAATAAAAGGATCATATTAATTAAAATCTAAAATTTATTTTGGGTTTGATTAAACTAATTGAAAAAGTATAAAGTCAAATGAGTCTAAATATATATTTTATTAAATTCTGATTTTAACTTGGGGTAAAATTGAAATCAATTCGTTAAGTTAGAACATAATTGACACAATTAAAATTTTTTTATTTAATTAAAAATTCACATAAAAGTTTAGGTTTTCTGAATTATATATATATATATATATATATATATATATATATATATATATA
>CATIWR010300661.1:0-13742 GCA_949677035.1 Omphalea diandra
TAATTTATCTAGGGTTTTGTGTTGCCATTGCCTGAAATATTGCCTTATTGCAATTTAGTGTTTTGAGCTTCTCCAAAAAACTACTGCAACTCTTTTAAGTTTTCTGTTGAAATTCAAATATTAAAAATTTTATACTAACACTTAGCTGACTTGTTCCAAAATTACCCTCGGCTCTGCCATATGGAAATCTATGAGACTTTGAATTTCCAGTATAAAGCAGATGCAATAGCACATGTATTAATTTTGATACTGAAAATAATTCATGAAGAGGTGTCATATTCAAAAGGGAAGGCAACAACCTGAAAGCAAAGTTATGCCGAGATAAATCCATGAATTTACCTCTTTGCTTTTTTTCTTCCTCAATATTACGAAATGTTGGGTGGTAGTACGTTATTTGTGAGAACCATAAGGTTCTTATTGTAAGTGAAAGATCAAAATTTCAATTTTTGTTGTTAGATTTCTTATGCTGTTTGTGGGTAATTATTTAAGGATGATAACCTAAGATACTTGAGTTTAATTTGAGAAAGACTTCTATTTATTATTTGAACTTCCCCATAAAAAATTTATGAAATACTGCATAATAGTAAAAGAAAAAATAGATAATTGAAAATTTTTTTTAATTCCTTTCTTTTATTAAGTCTCCCTGTTTTCTTTACATTTAAACGGTAAGTAATCATAGAAGTGCAAATTGAACTTGGTTACCTGTTTTACTTAACAGGTATGCATCAAAAGACAATGATACCTGGATTCGAGCCCTGGTAAAGGATCTGACAGTTGAGGCTGCTTCTGGTCTCATAATTCTGGATCCAGTGGATATTTCGGGGGGATACACATCTGTGAAGGAGAAGACAAATATGTCTCTGATATCTACAGATATCTGCTTCCATCTTTCCTTGAGTACCATTTCTCTTTTACTAAACTTGCAGGTTCAGGCAGCTGCAGCATTACAACTTGGAAATGTTATTCCCTTGGCACCTTGTATCAACTATGACCGAATTTGGGTCTCCCCAAAAGGTTGTTTTCTATTTAACTTGAAAATTTGAAGATTTATCTTTGATACTAGCAGTGGTGGACCCATGATTCACACTTTGGGAGGCAAATACATATATTTTCAAAAAATAAAATTGAACTTCTTGTTTTTTTTTTTTTTGTATTTTTATAATTAAATAATGTTTGTTTTGCATTTTTATAATTGTGTATATAAATTTAATTAACAAATTGAAAATTTTGGGGTATCATGTAGAAAAAATTTAGTGGTACAATGTATAATATATATAAAATTAAAGAGTTTTCAAAAGTTTGGAGGGGCTAAGCTATAAAATATTTCTAATTGGGGTATACACAAACACACACACACACACACACACACACACACTATACACACATACATACATACATATACACACATACATATATGTGTGTGTGTGTGAGAGAAAAAATTAAAAAAATTCAAGGAGCAAAAAGATTTCTTAAATTTCTGTTTTTTTTTTGGGGGGGGGGAGGGGAGGGGGGCACATTGCCCTTCACTTGGTACTGCTGCTAGATACTAGCATTGTAGCTTTGTTTTCCCTAGAGATCTAACTGATTCTGATATTTAATTAACATGTTGGTCTCCTTTTACAATCTTTTTGGGTATTTTGTGCAGAAAATGGGCCTCGAAATAACCTTACCTTCTGGAGGCCTCAGGCTCCATCAAATTATGTTATATTAGGAGACTGTGTGACATCAAGGTAAACTATCTTGATTCATATCATTTCATAAAAAGGAAACTCAGTGGATCTGAAAAGATAATTTACTGAGATAATATAATCTCAGCTGAGTTTAGAATCAGTAGTAGTTGGGTGCATGCACCATGCAACAGTAATTGCATTTTTTAGTTATTAAATTTATTCATGCTGTAGTAATAGCATTTTATAGTTAAATTTACTTCAAAGAATTATCTAGTTTCTTGAGTGCATCAACAATTTTTATTGGGAGGATGAGCATGTATATGGCTACCCTTGGCTTTTGAGGATGATAAAATCTTTCAGAATATTTTTGAAGACTAAATAGTTATAGATTTTAAATATTTTCCTCAAAGTTTTGTTACTCTCTAACTAAAGGATAGGATATTACTTTAATTTTGAGTTCATTCTTGATTTTGATGTTGTAAAACATGTTTGGAATATTTGAATGTGCAACATTTTAATTTATCAATTTTTAGAATATCAAAAACATATATATGTTTGACTGAATGTGTCTAATTTTTTTTTTTTTTAAACAAAGACATATATATGTATCCATGTTTGACTGAATATGTCTAATTATTTTTTTAAAATAAGCTAATTATACTTGGTTAATTCAATGTTCAATTCCTTATTTCATTTCTGAAGGACTTCCAATTCCTTTTCAAAAGATTCATTGAGGATGTCTTTTATGTGCATATGTTGCATTGCCGCAAAGCAAACCACTTCAAATATCTAGAATATATCCTCCAGCATGATGGAGGAATTGAGGAGGATGTGAATCATAGGATTAAAGCAGGATGGGTGAAGTGGTGTATTGCCACTGAAGTCCTATGTAACTGCAAATTACCGGCAAAATTGAAGGAAAACTTTATAAGACAAATAGGCCTGCTATTTTGCAAGATGGTTTGGCCAAGTGTATTGTAGACTAGGAAATGCTCTTGTAGACAGGGTAAAACAAGCAAATTGGATGGAGATAAAAAAGAGAGGGGTAGACCTAGGATGACATGGAGCTAGACTATAAGAAAATACGTTATGGTTCTACATCTCACAGAAGATGTTGTTCAAAATCCTGTGGAGTGGAGAAAACGGATCCATATAGCTAACCTCAACTAGTTTTAAGGCTTAGTCAAGTTGAGTATTTACTACTTATCACAGAAGATGTTGTTCAAAATCCTGTGGAGTGGAGAAAACAGATCCATATAGCTAACCTCAACTAGTTTTAAGGCTTAGTCAAGTTGAGTATTTACTACTTATTTTTAACATATTTTTTTTTTCAAAAACTGATTTTGACTATTGCTGTAATTAGTTTTTGCTATACTGTTGAATTTTATTTTTCATCTGTCACTCAAGTTCTCTTACTGAGGATTTTTTTCATTAACTTGTGTGTATATCTTTTTTCATTTTATTTCTCTGCCGAAGTGGCATTTCAGCTTCTCCTTTTTCTTCTTGTTATGGTTATTTTTTGTTAATTTTAATTTTTTTCTTTTTTTATATTTCAGGCCAATTCCTCCTTCACAAGCAGCCATGGCAGTGAGTAATACATATGGACGCGTGAGAAAGCCAACTGGTTTCATTCTCATTGCCTCATTCTCTGGAATTTTAGGATTTGCAGATGACCATTCTGATTCTGATAGTGATTGTTCTCTTTGGATGCCTGTTGCACCAGTAGGATACACAGCACTGGGTTGTGTTGTTCATATAGGAAGCCAACCACCACCAAATCATGTTGTTTATTGTCTACGGTCCGACCTTGTAGCATCCACAACATATTCAGAATGCATATTTAGCATGCCACCAAACTCTATATCTGTATCTGGCTTTAGTATCTGGCGTACGGACAATGTTATTGCATCTTTTTATGCCCATTCTTCAACTGAATATCCTCCTAAAGCCAGTAGTTGTGATCTGAGTCATCTTCTCGTCTGGAGCTCTATTCGCCATCATTTTTCCTCTAAAGAAAACGCATCAGATTTGACTTTTGACCATGGCCATAAAAGCCACCAAATTGGCAGTGAGAGTGAAGGTTCATCTGGATGGGACATTATACGATCAATTTCAAAATCTAATTGTTGTATATCAACTCCCAATTTTGAGAGGGTATGGTGGGACAAGGGTAGTGAAGCGCGTCGACCTGTCTCAATATGGCGACCTATTTCACGTCCTGGGTATGCCATACTTGGAGATTGCATTACTGAAGGGTTAGGCAATTTTATTATTTTCAACTTTTATGTCCATTTCTAACTATGGTATTGAATCTTAATGTTCTTGAAAGTTGTGTTTAATCATCTATGGGATTACTCCTTTCTTCTCTGCAGCTTGGAACCACCTGCTTTGGGTCCAATGTTTAAGGCTGATAATCCTGAAATCTCTTCAAGGCCTGTGCAGTTTACTAAAGTTGCACATATTGTCGGGAAAGGCATTGATGAAGTCTTTTTCTGGTACCCAATTGCTCCTCCCGGTTATGCGTCACTAGGATGTGTTGTCACCAGAACAGATGAAGCACCTAGATTAGCTCTAGTGTGCTGCCCAAGGATGGATCTGGTTAACCAAGTAAAAATAGTTGACGCGCCCATTTCTAGATCTTCAAGCTCAAAAGCGTCTCAGTGCTGGAGCATTTGGAAAATTGAAAATCAGGTTAAGATGAAAGTTTCCTCAACATTGAGTCTGAAATTGACATAGTCGTGTGTGATTTCTTTATGTGGAGATTATTATGGCGGTTATCTCTTAAATGTTTGGAATCTATATTTTGTCTAAGTTGTGGCTCTCAACCCATTTAAGTTTTACTTGAACAAGATATAATATCTATTTTTATCCTATGTTTCTGTAGGCATGCACTTTTCTAGCCCGCTCTGATCTTAAAAAGCCTTCTAGTCGGTTGGCATTTGCAATTGGTGATTCTATGAAACCAAAGTCAAGGAAAAACATAACTGCTGAGCTGAAGCTAAGATGCTTATCTATAACTGTTTTAGACCGCTTATGTGGAATGGTATGTATCTTCTGGCACTAGATCACGCCACCTAAAGTTAGGAAACCTTTCTTCTCTTATCCTATTCTTATGTTAAGTGCACTTCTAGATGACACCTCTATTTGATACTACGGTAACCAATATCAAGCTTGCAACACATGGCCAACTAGAGGCGATGAATGCTGTCCTCATTTCGTCTATGGCTGCATCGACCTTTAATACACAATTAGAAGCATGGGAGCCACTTGTGGAACCATTTGATGGAATCTTCAAGTAATATGCTTGGTTATGCTGTTTGTAGTGTGCTCTTCAATCAATTTGTTTAGGTTGGTACAATATCCTTGATATTTTTTGCTTTTTCCTTTCAAGGTTTGAAACATATGACACCAATGTACATCCGCCATCAAGACTTGCAAAGAGAGTACAAATTGCTGCAACCAATATCCTGAATGTAAATGTGAGTGCAGCCAACCTTGAGACTTTTATTGGGACCACCCTTTCTTGGAGGAAGCAGCAAGAACTTGATCAGAAAGCAATAAAGCTAAATGAGGTTAAATGATTTTTAAATGCTTTTTATATTTTAAAAATCTTCTGCATTTATTTGATGTATTAAACCGATGCTTTCAAAATGCCTTATTGAGTGCAGGAAACCCGTGGTTATCATAGAGATGAAGAGGATCCAACTTATTCTGCTTTGGATGAAGATGATTTTCAGACTGTAATAATAGAAAATGAACTTGGATGTGATATGTATTTGAAAAAGGTTGAGGATGAGGTGGACGTAGTTCACGAACTACATCATGGTCGCTGTGCTTCTGTGTGGATTCCACCTCCAAGATTTTCTGACAGGTTAAAAGTTGCAGATGAATCTAGGGAGACACGCTGTTACATTGTTATCCAGATACTTGAAGCTAAGGTAGCAAATATTGAAGTTTATTCTGCTCATCCTACTCGTAATCTATACAGTAATTAACGTTTTTTCTTCTTGTTAGTAGACATGAACCTTCATACTTTCTGCAGGGTCTGCCCATTGTTGATGATGGAAATGGCCATAATTTCTTTTGTGCTCTGCGCCTTCTTGTTGATAGTAAGGGAACAGATCAGCAAAAGCTTTTTCCTCAGAGTGCAAGGACAAAATGTGTGAAGCCTGTGCTTCCAAAAACAAACCTCAATAATGGCTCTGCAAAGTGGAATGAAATTTTCATATTTGAAATTCCTCGAAAGGTATCCTTGATTAAGTGACTTATTCTGATTGTTGCGTCCTCTTCTTATTTACTGTTACAATTTGGCAATAATCTTGGGATAAGTTCTTTTAAAGTTTTTTATGCTAATTTTTTGCATTTAATATGATTTCTGGGAAACTGGATGCATTTGGTTCCTCATTTCTTCCCTGTTTGTGATATTTAATTGGGTTTCATTACCTTTTGATCAAAGATACCATTTATTCCTTGTAAACCGAAATCAAGGGTTTTATCGACATTCAATGCATATTATTTTGGTTATCATGTTTGCAAAGTGAATAGTTAAACCTGAGAATCATTTATTTGTTTCAGAAAAAGCAAGCAGGAGTTAAATTAGTATATTGCTTTTATTTCTAAATCCATCAACTGTTGCACAAAATTCACAGATGATAGTTTAATTTGCATATTGGTTTGCTGGTTTTTCCAGCATGGCTGCCCTTTATTAGCTCTGCTGCCAATCTTGTACACCCAAACTAAGTTGAGGAAGCATTTTATGGAGTTGCTGGTTGAAGCCCTAAAATGGACACCACCTTTCTCTCATTTGTCCAAATTATTTTGATTAAAATTATCTATTTTGCAATTTCTCGCAACCTTTTACCTGCACGTATCTGGCCCATTTCGTTAATGGCTACCTCTTGTCCAAAATGGACTTCCATTACCATCATAACTTATGTTATGATTTTTTTTTCTACTTCATCATTGTTTAAGTTTCAATTTTTCTATATTTATATTTCCTTGTTTTGAATTCTACTTTAGTTAATGAAATCATTTACTGAAAATGTTTCAACTTTAGCAGGGGCTGGCTAAGTTAGAAGTGGAGGTCACAAATCTTGCGGCAAAAGCTGGAAAGGGTATGCGTTATGATTCAAACTTTGAATTACAGTTTATTTTACATAAAATTGTATTAAACTCTGATTTTTTGTTTTTAGTTGTCACCTATTCATGGTTGTTGATCCAAATGCTTTCTTTAACATATTAACGCCATTGATAGCCAATCTGTGGGCAATTTCTCCTTTTGTCCCTGTCACTTAGCGTCTAACTATTTGTTATGTTTAATTCATATTGAAAATTATTAAAATTGTATGAATTCTAGAACTATGTTCATATTAAAGATTTCCTGGATGATATTTTTTGTTGTAAAAGTCTGGTAGTTATCAAGTGGTAGGTTGTAAATGAGCTGAGCCGAGCCTAGTATGTCTGTTCAAGTTCAACTTTATACCTCTATAACCAAGTTCAAACTTGGCCTTGTGTCGGCTGAGCTTTTGAGAGCAAAGCTTCAACTTAGCTTGGCTATTTAAGGTAACTTTGAGGTATTTGTTTGACATCAAACCTTCAGCTGAGTTACATTGTTTTGAATTATTTATTCTTGAAAAAGTCTGGCAGGCCTACTAAGGGCTTACCTCAGATGGCTCATCCTTTGTCATTGAAGGACAGTAGGGAGCTTCATCCTCTTGTAGAGGAGGAAAGTGCCTTTTGTTATTCATTTATTTTTATTATTACTATGTCTGCTTTCATATGCTTATTTTCAACACTTATATTTAACTTAAATTAATTTCATAAACAAAAACAAACAAGCCTTTTTAGAGATTGTTGACAGGGTTGGCTACCAAGATTTAAGAATTTCCACCTGTTCATTCACATTACTTTCAATTGGATTATCAAATAATGCAACTAATCTGATGGAGCCAAACTGGGTGGAAAACACATTTTATGCTTACAGGTGAAGTTGTTGGAGGACTCTCATTGCCTGTTGGACACGAACCAGTCATGCTGAAGAAAGTGGGCTCAGCAAGGATGCTACATCCACCCAATAATGCCCAGAGTGTTGCTTTATATCCTTTAAAAAGAAGGGTGGGATGTGTTTATCAGTAAACTTATACATGGTGCAGTTGCAAATGTATATTTAATGCTTCTGTAAATGAATATATGGTTGCATCTTTTATTTTTCTCTCTTGCAGGCTCAGCAAGACAATGTTGAAGAGCTACATGATTGTGGATGCCTGTCAGTTTCAACTACTTATTTTGAGAAGAATATGGTTTTTCATGGCGATAAAGAACATGAGTATTCTAGCCATAGAGACATAGGTTTCTGGGTTCGGCTTAGCCCTGAGGGTTCTTGGGAAGGAATTCGTTCATTGCTTCCACTGTCTGTGGTCCCAAAATTGTTAGAAAATGATTTTATTGCCATGGAAGTTGTAATGAAAAATGGCAAGAAGCATGCAATTTTCAGGGGTCTTGCAACAATAGTGAATGATTCAGATATTAAATTGGATATTTCCATATATCAAGCATCCTTGGTTTCCTCTTCTGGGAGAAGCAACATTAATATTGTTATAGAAGAGATCTTTGAAAATCAATGTTACCATCCTATTTCTGGTTGGGGTAACAAGTGGCCCAGCTTTAGAGGTAAAGATGTCGGGCGATGGAGTGTGAGGGACTTTTCATATTCATCAAATGTTAGTATATTTTTAAACATTGCTCTCTTTTATTTAGGATCAATTAATTGTAAACACAGTGTGCGGTCTGCTAACCTGACTTCTGTTTTATTTTGAAGGAATTTTTTGAGCCTTCCCTTCCTTCTGGATGGCAGTGGACATCTTCATGGATTATTGATAAGTCCTCCTCGGTTGATGATGATGGTTGGGCATATGGGCCTGACTTCCATAGTTTGAAGTGGCCTCCAACTCCTAAGTCATCTACAAAATCTGCTCCTGACATTGTGCGCCATAGGCGTTGGATTCGTAGGAGGCAACAGTTGACTGGGCATGGGTTAAATAGGGTGAATGATGATTTGATTTCCATAAATCCTGGATCATCAGCTGTTTTACCATGGAGAAGCACATCCAAGGATTCTGACGAGTGTTTACAAGTCCGTCCGTGTGTTGATCATTGCCAACCTGCGTATTCATGGGGCAGATCAGTTACGTTTGGTTCCGGCTATGCATTTGGAAAGGAACAGCCTTTTGTTGATCAAGGGTTGCTCACTAGACAGAATACTTCAAAGCTGGGTATTAAAATGCCAAATGCTTTTAAGTTGAATCAGCTTGAAAAGAAGGATGCTCTTTTGTGTTGTTCTCCTAGTACTGGAAGTAAACCATTTTGGTTCAGCATAGGTGCTGATGCCACGATTCTTCACACTGAACTGAATGCCCCTGTCTATGATTGGAGAATATCTATAAACTCTCCACTGAAGTTGGAAAACCAACTTCCGTGCCCTGCTGAATTCACAATTTGGGAAAAAACAGATGATGAGGGTTGCATTGAGCGACAACATGGTTTAATCTCTTCACGCAACGGTGTGCATATATACTTAGCAGACATTTATAAACCTATCTATCTCACATTGCTTGTTCAGGGTGGCTGGCTTTTGGAAAAGGTGAGAATTGTTCTAAATTTGCATGGAACATTTAAATCTGATAATCATTTCAAGTGGGATATCCATATTGTTGGCAATCCTATATCTAAAATTCAGCTTGTGGGACGTTTATCATTTATAAGCATTACTTTTATTGGCAGGACCCTGTTCTTGTCCTGGATCTTTCTTCCAGTGACCATGTTTCATCATTCTGGATGGTCCACCAGCAAAACAAAAGGTAAACAGTGCACTTTTTTTAAGATTAATTTACTTAATTTTTGACAGAGAAAATCTAAATATTGGGCATTAAAAGAGTTTGCAACAATGGATTTTACTTTCTAAATATTGAACACATACTCATTATGCTACTTCCGAATCCTAGTTCTTGGTTACCTAGAGCGTGGATCACTCTGGTAGATGGAACAAAAATGGGAATGCAAAATGTCTGTCTAAAAATTTGGAGTGACAAGGGTCGGCTTCTTTTGGATTTGTGATTGCTAGGTTGTCTAGATTGCATGTAAGTGAAATCTATGCAAAATATCTAATGCTAATTTATGATAAGAATAACTACAAACAAAAATTTTCTGACAACCTATAACTATAAAAACTTACTTTCAATTAGGAAATGTTGTGTGAACCACTTCAGTGGTACAAAAAGTTAACCAAATCCCATAATTTGCAGCTAAATGATTACTTGATGTGAGAGTTGTGTGCCTAATATTTTTTAGTTTTCTTCTCATGCTTGTTAGCATTTCAGAATGCTGATTCAGAATGCTAAATAATTACATCAGAATGCTTGTTACTTTCTTTCCTCCTATCATACTTATTTCAAGTCTCTAGATATGGATGATGGATCATATAATATTTTTTAGTTTTCTTCTCATGCTTGTTAGCATTTCAGAATGCTGATTCAGAATGCTAAATAATTACATCAGAATGCTTGTTACTTTCTTTCCTCCCATCATACTTATTTCAAGTCTCTAGATATGGATGATGGATCACACTTTCTGTCTCAATCATCCTTTTGTTGGTTTTATTTTTTCCAAGCAATAGGGTGTTCTGGAAATATACATGACTTGATTCGTTATGTTGTTGAAAGGCATTGTAATGAAACTAAAGTTTCACAAGTAAAACTGCAAGTTTTATGAAATTCTTTTTTTATTTTTGGTTCCTTAACATCTGATATTTTCCATATTTCTTCTCTTTTTTTTTTTTATTGGTATATAGCATTAATATCTTCTTTACAGTAATGCTAGCAGTAGAAACTTGGTGCTTTCAAATTTGATGCACCTCAGGACATGAATCTTCAGAATTCACATATTCTACACATCTTTAGGTTATGATATTCATTGGATGTGCAGGAGACTGCGTGTGAGCATTGAACGAGACATGGGAGGAACCATTGCTGCACCTAAAACAATTAGGTTATTTGTTCCATATTGCATAGTAAATGATTCATCTCTGTCGTTGGCATATAGAGTGGTAGAAATTGAGCCGCTGGATAATGCAGATACAAATTCTGTCTTTCTTTCTAGAGCAGTTAAGTCTGCAAAAACAGCCTTGAAAAGTCCCATAAATTCAATGGAAAAAAAACATTCTGGTGCAAAGCGAAACATTCAAGTACTTGAAGTAATTGAGGATACTAGCCCACTACCTAGCATGCTTTCTCCACAAGATTCTGCACGTCGTAGTGGGGTTATGTTGTTTCCATCTCAGAAAGATGCATATATGTCCCCGCGAGTAGGTCTTGCTGTGGCTATTCGTCATTCTGAGTTCTACTGTCCAGGTGTTTCTCTTCTGGAGCTGGAAAAGAAGGTGATTTGCATGTTTAAGATTTCAGATTTATCTCCATGGCTTCTGCCTCTCTGTCTCTCTCTCAGTTTGTGATGCTGCTTGAGTCTTTTTCAGGAAAGGGTTGATGTCAAGGCATATAGTTCAGATGGATCTTATTATAAGCTTTCAGCGCTACTCAAGACCTCTGAGAGGACAAAGGTTTTTCTAGTATTCTGGCTTTTGCATTTTCGTTATACTTTTGTCATGTGGCAGTGTATAATTGGGAACTGTGGCATGCAAGGTTTATTTGTTTGTTTTAATTTCCTTAGCTTGGCTTGGAGTCTGCTTTGTTATAGAAGATGAATTTAGGTCATTGTTTTAGCTTGTAAGGGCCTGTTCTTTCTACATGGATTAAGTTATATTGATTAGGTCTTAATTTTTGTCTAAAGTGAATAGATGAAACTAAGGATAGCGTCACAGTCTAGACTGATATTTGACTTATTGACTTGTATGTTGAAGTAGTCAATGATTGAACTCCAGTGCTACGTCCTCCCGCCTAACTGACGACAGGGATCTACTTCTAAAATAATGTTTGAGAGACGTGGATTTTTATTGTTGTTTTTTCCCCATGTGCATGGCTGCTTTAGAGTTTGCATGGTGCTGTTGGGCGAACAATTGGAAAAGGGTATTGAAGAAATGTGATGTGCATAAGAATGGTATGGCATATTGTCTGATCCTCCAATAGACAAATTATTGACTTTTGTTTGGTATTGTTGTACTGAACTGAGAACTTAAGATTTGTACGGCATTCTAGCACCTAACTCAAAGAATTTCATCATTTTGTAATCTGTCGGATCTGCTGAAGTACTTGCCATTTTAGCTTTGTTACACCAACAGTAGATCCATGTAGGTGAATATGAAAGACCTGGGAAGAAAATTCTAATTGCTGGCTTAAACCTAGAACTGCATCATGAAGGCAAAAACAGATGTGCATATGTTATTGGACTAAGAAGTTATAGTAATTTGTTTATATTCTGGAATCTGTGATTCTATTTGTAATTAACACTTCTAATGGGATGATATTCAGGTTGTTCATTTTCAGCCACACACCATTTTTGTCAATAGGGTTGGTTGGAGTATCTGTCTACGGCAGTGTGATTCTCAGTCGTTAGAATGGATTCATCCTAATGATCCTCCAAAATCGTTCAGATGGCAGTCTTCTACAAAAGTTGAGCTCTTGAAGGTCCGTGCAAATAAAAATTTGATATTTACCGGATATGCATATGTATTTACCTTATGGCTTTTTTTCTTTCAGTTGCGAGTGGATGGATACAATTGGAGCACGCCATTTAGTGTTTGCAATGAAGGTATGATGCGCATTTCTTTGAAGAAAGATATAGGAGGCAATCAAATGCAGTTAAGGGTACAAGTAAGAAGTGGCACTAAGAGCTCACGCTATGAAGTTATTTTTCGTCCAAACTCTTCATCCAGTCCTTACAGGTTATAATATATGCCCCAGCCACAAGTCTCTCTTTTCAAAAATTCCCTGTTTGTTTCTTTTCTATTCTAGATCTTAAAACCTTAGTGGAACTAGAATTTCTCATTTTATTAAAACTGCTAAACCAATACTACTCTTGATTTTTTTTGGGCTTAAAGCTCAGTTGGGCCCCCGACCTTTGTAAAAAGGTCCAATCAGCCCCAAAATAAAATTTGCAACTTAATTAGCCCAATATTGTTATTTTTGAGTTGAAACTACTCAAATTTTCATTAAAAAAAATATCAAAATCATTTTTGCTATTTTATACAATAAAAAATTAAAATAAAATAAATTATTTTTTTTCCCCTTTCCTCCTTATCTCCGCACCACTATTACCAACATCACCAGCAGCAACCACCTCCAACAACCAAAATCTCACTGGTTCTAATTTTTGGCCAACAATAGAATTGAACATCAAGCTCAAGCTTAGCACACTCAATTTCATTACATAGCTTTTGCAAAATCATCATCATCACCACCAACACCACCACCAATCACCTTCGGTAACACCAAAAAGAAATACCACTAACCACCACCAGCAACCATCACCAACACACAAACACCTTCCATCAAAATCTCCACTAGCCACCCTCAGCAATACTAAGAACAGGCACCATTGATCACCTTTAGCAACACAAACGCTGAAAGTCCTAGATGTGATGGTCTGGTAAAATTCCAGCAACAAAGGCAGCAGACTTTGGCTAGTTTCCTTAAGATTTTTAACTAGAAACTTATAATTACCCATTTTTTTCCTTTCTCTATTTCTTCTCCCATCTTCACTGCAAAAAAGTGCAAAAATTTTGCAACTTCCCCAATAATCAACACCAAATCTGTAGGTCATCTTAAACTCAGAAAAAAGAAATTAAACTCTAAATCTATCTGTAGAAATTGCAGAAACTTTAGGCAATGGGCAAGAAAAATATTGTTGGCAAATTACCGATTTCATCAATTGCCTTCAGCTGCAGCACTAGACTGCCTCAAACTCGAGTGGACCGCATGCAAGATGCAAACACAACAGACTGCCTCTCTTCACCAGATCAACTAACTTTTAGACCACCACAACAGACCCTCATCAATGCATCATAAAGTCACCAGCCACCAACAAAAAGACAGCCCCCGGGGGGGGGGGGGGGGGGGGGGGGGG
>CATIWR010300680.1:0-20450 GCA_949677035.1 Omphalea diandra
GAATTAAAGTAGAGAATTAACTTTGCAAGAGTTTTGGCACTACCAATTGTTCTTCTCTTTCATTTACATCAGTTTGGTGGAGTATTTATAGCCTACATCCACCAAAGAGACGTTACTCTAAAAATTATAAACAAATCTCCAAGATATGCTTGGCAGATTCAACATTAAATGCTTGACAGGCGGGAGTCGTGGTCGCTGCTACCTTTTCGCAGTCACGAATTTCCAATTGTGGCTGAAAATACCGTTTGTGTCTAACGGCTAGTCCACGTGGCAGCTTCTCATTCGTCCATCAAGAAAATATAGTCGTTGTGTTCTAACTACTCACAAAAGTCGCGATCGCGATTCTTCTTTGTACAGAGCGCGACTAAGGACGCAAATTTTTCTATTTGAAGACAATTTTCTTCTTCTTGAATTGCGGTCGCTACCCAAAATGTCGCTCTTGTGAATTTTATTCTCCAACTGATACCTGGGACACTTGGCATGCTCTGATTGTGGATTGACTTCCCTCTTTAATCACTTTTAAAGTGGCGATTGTGATTGAGGCGTGACACAGACTGTGAATTCTTCTGTGATTCAACAAAGTCTCCTTCAGTTGAGTCGCGACTGCGAATTAGCCCGCAACTTCCTCTGACCTAGCTTCATCCATTCTTATAACAGTATCGCGATTGCGATTTAGGGGATACGACCGTAAATTTGGATGTTCTTCTACAAGATGGAGATTTTGACTACCATAGTAGATAATTCTTATAAACTGTAAAACCAATACTTAAAATTGACATTAGAAGTTTCAATCTATATTGTCAAGATCAAAAGAGAGATTTGACTTAGGTTTGAATAACCTAGTCTAACAATCTCCCTCTTTTTGATTTTGATAATCTAAATTGAATGTGCAAAGGATAAAAAATCAATTATGCATGCTCCTAAGAGAATGATTGCTCCCTTTAATCCATATTCCCCCTTAGTTATTCTAATAAGATCATTGTCAATTTTATCTCCTCTTTTTGTATGCTCCCTTTTGGTATATTCAATCAATTATCTCTCCCCCTCTGTTAAGATAAAAAAGAGAAGAATATGAGGGAATAAGAGAGAGAATGATGAATATGAGAGGGAATGACAATAAACTTGTCAATTGTACAAACTCAAATTAGAATTGCAAACATAAGTAATTTTGCACAATTGGTCACAATATGACACATAAGAAAATAAATGGATGAAACATAAATATAAAATAATTCAAACATTTAAAGATGCTTGAACATACAAATTAGGGCAAGAAATTTAAGAATTATCATATATGACCCTAGTAGAGTATATGATTTTTGATGATTGATTTGAACATTTAAAATGTAGAAAACCTCAAATGCAAAATGAATTGATTCAACTCATCATACAATCAATCAAATCAAATCAAACATGTCAACACATAGATATATCAAGTAATAAAACTCCCCTTAAATGTATGCATAAATATATTAAGTTAAAAACATAAGGGATAAGAGATACATTACAAGTTTATATCAATGCCTTGATACCAAATAACCATTTGAAACTTTTATCCCTTATTCATTAGCAATCTCCATTCACCTTTAGATTTTCCATGATGAGAATTTGGTGAAGGAGTCCCCATCCTGCAATATCAAACACTTTGTTTTGGTATCCAAACATACTTAGGTCCTTGGGGGTTAGCCTTGGAAGGGTCCTGCAATTTGAGGTGTGCCTTCCTAACGTGGCAAAATACATTGATATGTCCATATCTCATGCAATAATGACATTGGAGCTTAGACTTGTAAGTCTTTCTCTATGCACAACCATAGTATGAGTAAGGGGTCTTTTCATACTTGGGTGGTGAGAGTGTATGCAAGTGCATGAGTGATGAGAAGTATAAGAGAATTTTCTATGATTGTATGGGTAAACATGTTTCTTGTTGTATATATAAGCATGATTTGCTCTTTGAGCCTTGGGGGGTCTTTCCTTTTCCCTTAGACATAAGATCCTTAGTGTTGGGAGCACCTTTCTTCCCCATGACCTCAATACTTAAAGTTTGAGGTGTTGTTGCTCTAACAAATGTAGTGAGTGAAGAAGTAGGTGAAGAGGCTTCATTGAAGCCTAGATCATGTCTAACTAAAAGAGGTTTTTGAGATACAATTAGTGTATCTAAAGCTTCCTTCCCCTTATGAAATTTAAAGATGAAATTTCTAAGTTCTATAACTTCATCCTTTAAAGAATCATTTTCCTTTCTCAAAGAGTTAAAAGAGGATGAAGACTTATAAAGACTCTATAGTGACTTTTTGAGTTCTTTATTAGAAGTCCTCAACTCACTTACAAGATCATTTAAGGATTTAAATTCATCCTCTAGTTTGGAACATTTTTTCTTGTAAGTTTTCATTTGTGACTTATATTTGTCACATTTTAAAGTGAGAGCTTCTAAAAGCTCATCATCTATATCATTAAATGCATCATAATCATTATAAGAGTGTGAAGAAGTACTTACCTCTTTGAAGGAGTCCTCTTGAGCCATAAAGCAAAAGTTTGTTGCTTCATCTCCATCTTCATCACTTGAATCATCATCCCAAGTAGCCTTAAATGACTTCTTCTTTTCCTTGTGATGATAGGAAAATGACTTTCTTTGAATTCTTCTTTCTCTTCTCCTTTTCATCAACTCTTTGGTCCTTCTTGATATTTTAGCAAGCTCATTTTCTTCTTTATCACTTTTATTTGATTCACTTGAGCTTGAATAGTCTTCTTAAACTTTGAAGGCTAAAGCTTTCTTCTCCTCTTTGTTTCTTTGTTCTCTTAGCTTCTTCATCTCTTCATCTTTCTTAAGAGCCATTTCATGAATGAGAAGCTTATCAATGAGGGCATTAGTTGGCACTTTTCCAATCTCTAGATTGGACTCTTGAATGTTGCATATTCTTGCACCATATTTATCTAATATAAGAGATTTAAGGATTTTAGTGTTTATCTCATAGTTGACCTCATAGTTGGTAAGAGTCCTTCTAAACTTTTTCATGTTTGTGACAATAGATAGAAGTCTATTTGTCATTTTGGTGATGCTTTCATGGTCTTTCATCATGAAAAACTCTCTCTGTCACATACATCTCCAACCTGCTTGATTTCACAAGAGTTGTGCCCTCATGATAGTTTTCTAGTGATTTTCATATGGCATGTGCAGTTTGGCAACGTTGGACTCTTTCATTTTCTTATCTTGACATGGAGCTTAGGAGAATAACAATTGCCCTCTTATTCTTCCCATTTGCCTTCCTTTGTGCTTCACTCCATTCTTCTCTTGTAATTGCCACTTCTACTCCTTCAACCATCTTTGTTGGAGGCTTTTACTCTTCAAGTATAAAATCTCATAAGTTGATGAAAGCGCTATCAAGATATATCTCTATTTTATGCTTTCAAAGAGCATAATCATTGCCATCAAAGCGAGAATTAAGATAAGAGTGGACTTTTTATTGTGCCATTGATCTTTTCTCACATAATTAAGGCTTAAATTGAGACTTGGCTCTCATACCAACTGTTGGCCCTAGTGCACCAAAAGGGAGAAGGGTTGAATTGGTGGCATATTTGAAGTTTTTATTTGGGAGGAAGTACACAAGAATGAAAGATTTAGAGAAAGGGTAGGAGAAGAATGAACACAAGAGTTTTATAGTGGTTCAAGTATTAACCAACCCTACATCCTCACCAATTGGGTATTTTACTCAATCTTTAGTATTTTACAAGCTCACACTCAACTTAGTATTTAGTCTCACACCAAACCTTACAAGTGTTTTCCAAGGGTCACACTCAATCTATATAAGAGTTTTACAACTAGGCTAACTCTCAAACCAAAACAAGAGTTTTCTATTTAAGGGCTCAATCTCAAACCCTGCACAGGGTGTTTAAAGCTCACACCAAACTATGTACAAACCAAACTATGTACAAAGAAATAAGAAATTAAATTAGAGAATTAACTTTGCAAGAGTTTTGGCACTACCAATTATTCTTCTCTTTCATTTACATTAGTTTGGTGGAGTATTTATAGCACACATCCACCAAAGACACATTACTCTAAAAATTATAAACAAATCTCCAAGATGTGTTATGTAGATTCAACATTAAATGTTTTGACAGATAGGAGTCATAGTCCCTTCTACCTTTTTGCAGTTGCGAATTTTCAGTTGCGGCTGAAAATACCGTTTATGTCTAATGGCTAGTCCACGTGTCAACTCCTCATTTGTCCATCAAGAAAATATAGTCGTTATGTTCTAACTGCTCACACAAGTCACAGTCGCGATTCTTCTTTGTATAGAGTGTGATTAAGGACACAAATTCTTTTGTTTGAAAGACAATCTTCTTCTTCTTGAATCGCGATCACTACGCAAAATGTCGCTCTCACAAATTTTGTTCTTCAATGGATACCTAGGACACTTGTCATGCTCTGATTATGGACAAGCTTCCCTCTTTAATCATTTTGAAAGTCGCGGTCACAACTGAGGTGTGACACAGACCGCAAATTCATCTGTGATTCAACCAAGTCTCCTTTAGTTGAGTCGTGGTTGTGAATTAGCCCACGAATTCCTTTGACCTAGCTTCATCGATTCTTATAACAGTGTCGCGGTTGCGATTGAGGGGATACCAACTGCGAATTTGGATGCTACAAGATGAAGATTTTGACTACCATAGTAGATAACTCTTATAAACTGTAAAAACAATACTTAAAATTGACATTAGAACTTTCAATCTATATTGTCAAGATCAAAAGAGAGCTTTGACTTAGGTTTGAATAACCTAGTCTAACAATAATAATTAGCTTTATAAAATATTATTCATCAAATTAAAATTTATAATTTAAAGTTACTGTTGTTAATTTAAAAAGTTCTATACTTTTTTATGTCCATAAAAATTTTCTAAATTAGTCATTTTTATATATAATATCGATTTTTAGTTACACCACTTTTATATATATATGGATAAAATATTTAAAATCAAAGTGAAACTAATTTAAAATATAAATATTTTATCGATTATTTTAGTTATTTTAAATAATTACAAGTTTCAAAATTGAAATAGTATCTAGTATTTTAAATAATCACAAATTTTAAATATTAGAATAATAATTACTTCTATAAAAAAAGTATCTACTTAATAAAAATTTATAATAAAAAGGTTACTATTATCAATTTAAAAAGTATTATACCCTTTTATGTTTAAAAAAGTTTCTCATACTCAACCACTTTTATGTATAGTATAAATATAGTATAAATTTTAAATATTACAAATTTCAAAGATGATGATGCTTTTATGTATAGTATGTATAAATATATCTATACTTTTTTATATAGTAAAGATTTTGCTCGAAATAATATGAGCAAAATGATGACACTTTAACTAAATATGCATTGCATATAGAACCTTCAACCCAAGCTTTATTCTTCTCATTATTTTTTAAATGTCTAACAAATCTACAACATAAAACATGTGAATAAATTAAAAATGAATGGATTGAAATTAAAATGACATATATAATGAAAACTTTTGCATTTAATGTTCCTATCAAAAGGATGCATTCATTTATACTAGATAAGTCCTATTTGCTCTTTCATACACATCTAGGGTGGCAAATTATAAGGGGTTAGAATAATTGGCCAACATGAATATTATTGTCCAGATTTGCTAAAAGGTTGAAACCCATCAGTGCATTATCCAAGTCGAACATTTTAGATTTCAAATGCAAATTGTGGATTCATTCTATTAAAATGCTTTCACACAGGAGATCTGAACAATGTTCCATCACATCTTCATCCTGTTCATGCTCAACATGCCATTTTATATACTTGATAGTTGCTTCAGAATCATAGAACCTTTGCAGTCTCAGTGTCAGAGGAAAGCAATAAATCTTCTTATATGAAACTTATTTTTTTGATGTACTTGATCTTTGAGGCATGCACTTATATATGAGAAAATCATAAAACTTGAATGTCCTTAAGTCACTATCATCACCCCAATATATGACATGTAATTATTCTTAGAATAGTGAATCTTCTCGATCAGAATACCTAAACCTTGCATCAATTTCTTAGTGCTATAAAAACTATTAACCATCGTATGATTCTCAAGCAATGACTTATTGTACAATATCGTTGTAACACCTTTCAAATAAATGATGCTCTAATTTGATATTCATCAGTCGTGCAACTGAAGATAACTTGAAATGTTTTCCGTAACTAACTTGAAATGTTTTTCGTAACCAAGCCATAATTCTTCATTAGCTGCATCAAGCATATCATATAACTTCTGAGATGTTGGATTGGGAGCTTCACTCATTCCACTCTAATTAAACTCTAGCCTAGCTACATCCATTACCATATTATGGTATGCAATAAGTTTTGATTCATTTGGACATACATTATTAGTTAGAAGTTTAGGTTCAAATGTAGTCGATGTTCTAGAACCACACTTTTCATCCCACAAATACTATTCATAGTACCCAACAACAAAGCCTCTTTGTATAATATATGACATTACTATATTAGGGTCCTAATAAATATGATTCTGACACTTCTTATTACTACACATACATTTAATTTTAATTTCATCCATAAATTCAAGTTGAGACGTTGCAAATTGAATGAAATGATTGACTCCTTCTAAGAATTATGGTCGTAATAAACCATCCTTCAACCTAAAATACATCTAATTCCTATTTGGTCTCATTATAAAGTCCTGCAAATTTCAGTGTAAAAATGCTATTAAACATACACATAATATTTTTCATTCAATATTTTCTATGCTATTTTTAGGGTTTTTTTTTTAATCTAACACTATCTCCTTATCTCTCATTACCTATGAGATAATAACCTAGCCCATTTAGAAATTCATTATCATATAACAATTTGTTGTAACAATATAGTTCACACAACTATTGAAATTTCAGCAACATCTCACTATAGTTCTCCTAATGCATCGAAGTGAAAAATGTTTTCTAACATTTATCATTATGCACTGCGAGAACGTGTTAGGAGATACACAATAAAGTTTACTAGCAACATATATAGTAAAATATATTATATACAGTAGGTTATACTAACAATAAATTTTTAAACTGTTCACTTTGGATAATTCGACGTGATTCTCATAATTAATGAAAATCTCATCAAATGGATATCTAAGGTTATGTTTTTATTTTCTTCTATGAAATTTATAGGAAATTAAATCTAATTTTCTTTTAAGGTTTGTAGAATAAACGCAACATAGAAATGCAAATTTTCTACAAAGTATCCCACTAAGGATCCATGTAATTCAATTAAATTGAAAGAAAAAGATGTGAATCTTGCCAATTTAAATGTAAGATTGCAGATCTATTGGAAGAGTAAGTAGGGGCTTACACTGGCAACTCCCTATCTTGAGCTTGAAGTCGAATAAAGGCTTCACCAAAATGATGATTGCCCTCTTCAGGTATCCACACAAACAGGCTGGTTGCAAAATGTGGGTGTGCTATCACTAGGGTTTTCCTCTCTAAACACTTTATGTTTTTTGAAGAAAAATGTGAATACACTCTTTTCATATAAAACACCCTAAAAACATGCATATATATATATATAATATCTTATTTTATTTTAACCTTCTTAAAACAAAATAGATATCTAATAATTTACATAATATCTCTAATTATCTTAGTTATGAAAAGAGAATACTAAAATCCCAATTTCATTTTGGGCTTATTCTATATGTGTGACCTTGTAGATTCACATAATGTTGGCATTAACCCAAAACTTATTTTTGATCCATAAGTCATAAGTAGCCTTTTGCAAGACATTATGACTCACTAAATTATGTGAAGGTTAATAATATGACCAACCCTATTTCACAAATAGTATTATAATCTTTTTGTCGCATTATATCTCAATTGAACATAAGACATGGATTATGTCATCCTTATATTGTTCAATTCTTTGTCAATCTCTAAGTAGATTAATGTAAAATGACATTGATAACCTTTATCAATTCATTATCGCATGACCATGCAATCTCTTCAGTCTAACTTATCGAGGGTCTTAGAGATATATTTTTCATAAATATATGATAGACAAATTTCTTCTTAATCACTCATATTCCTCTATATGATTTCATCCACGCCCAATATTAGTCTGTATAATCATTCAGTTAAAGATAATGTTGGACTATATCCAAACATGAAGTTGATCATATTAGAATCTATGGTGATTTTCAGGTTAGAGGATTAAGTTAATACTATTGCATGAGAATCACTTATGACTATTAATCCATGTAGTATTCTCATAGTTGGTCAGTACAATACAATGTTTCTTAAATATATATCTATATGTTTGACTTAATATCGCATATTCATGAGTAGTAAAATATAGTCATTAATCAAAACACATACTAGGCTTTTTTATTATTATTCCAACAATAATGACCGACTAAGGACAATTTAGAATACAATTCTTTACACCTAAAGGTTTTACTATCAAGTTATATGCTTGATGATGATATTAGGTAGAATTGACTATTCATGAAATTTATCATTTTGCCATAAATAAAAGAGATATTTAATAAAATTTCAATGATGATATTATTAAAAATATCATTTACAAGTATTGGCCTTGGGCACATAATTAAGTCTACCACTTGGACTAGGCCCAATCAAAATTGTATTTAATTCTTATTGATTTAGCATGACTCTCATGCTTTGGCTGTGTCAATGATTTGGTGAATGGATCAACAATGTTGTCATTGGTTGGCACTTTGCATATCTTCACGTGTCCCCCCTTAATGATCTCTTGAGTGAGATGAAAATGCATGAGTATGTGTTTGGATCGTTGATGTGATCTTAGCTCCTTAGCCTGTGCTATGGCACCAATGTTATCACAATATATATCCACTAGATTGGAAATACTAGGAATAATATTCAGTATAGTGATAAATTTCTTGATCCAATTAGCTTCCTTCGTTGCTTTAGCTTCTATTATAGAATCGACCATGTTTTCTTGCTTTAAACTTTTCCAGCTCATTGTACCTCCATTCAAATAAAACACATAACCTGAATATGATCGAAAGTCATCCTTGTTAGACTAAAAGCTAGTGTCTGTATGACCACTTAACACTAGCTCACCTTTGTATCCTTCATATGTTAAGAATGCGTCCTTAATTCTTCTTAAGTACTTAAGGATATTCTTAATAGTTGTCCAGTGACTTTCACCTAGATCTGACTAGTACCTACTCATTGTACTTAGTTCATATAAGACATCAGGTTGAGTACATAACATGCATACATGATAGATCCAATAGTAGAAGCATATCAATTCTTACTCATGCGTTCTCACTCATCTTATGTTTGTAGACACTAAATCTTGCTAAGAATTATGCCATGAGACATTGGTAAGAATCTTTTCTTGGAGTCTTGCATACTGAACCTATTAAATACCTTATCAATGTATGTACTTTGACTTAGGCCAATAATCCTTTTAGATTTATCCCTATATATCTTAATGCTTAAGATATAGACGACTTCACCTAAGTCTTTCATTCAAAAATAATTTCCTAACCATAATTTAACATTTTGTAAAGTAGGGATATCATTTCCAATGAGTAATATGTCATTAACATATAACACAAAGAAAACTATTATGCTCTCACTAACCTTTTTGTAAACATAAGGCTTATCTTTATTTTTTATGAAACGAAACTCTTTGATTGCTTCATCAAAATGAAGATTCCAACTTTGAGAAGCTTGCTTCAATCATAAATGGACCTTTGAAGCTTGCAAAACTTTTCATAATTCTTAGGACTAGCAAAACCTTCTAGTTGTGTCATATCCATATCCTTAAGAAGATTTCCATTAATAAAAGCTATTTTGATGTCCATTTGCCATATCTCATAATCATAGTATGCTACTATGGCAAGGAGAATCCGAATGGATTTAACCATAGCAATTGATGAATTTTCATCATATTCCATACCATATGTTTGCTTGCAATCTTTTGTAAATAGCCTTGCTTTATAGTTGTGCACTTTGCCATCCATGTATGTTTTCTTTTTGAAAACCCATTTGCACCTAATAATTTTTAAATCATCAGGCGAATCAATCAAAGTCCATACTTGATTATAATACATGGATTGCATTTCAGACTTCATGACTTTTAGCCATTTCTCAGAATCTAGACTATCCATAGCCTTTGATAGGATGTGGCCTCACTTTAATCTATAAGCATCCCTTCTTTATTATCAATTAAGAGAAATACATATCTCTCAAGTATTTGACGTGTTCTTATAAACCTTCTTAGAGCTTATGTTACTTGTGTAAGTTCAATAACTATTTATGAATCATATTGAGATTTCATAAGTGGTTCAACACTATCTTATGATTCTCAAATTTCTTCGAGTTGAATTTTAATCCCAACAGTTCTTTTAGAAATGAACTCTCTTTCCAAAAAATGAACTCTCTTTCCAAAAAGACACCATTCCGAGCAACAAACATTTTGTTCTAAGAAGTATTGTAAAAGTAATATCATTTAGTTCTTTAGGATATCCCACAAAATAGTATTTATCTGATTTGGGTGTCAATTTATCTAAAATTTGATGCTTCACATAAGCATCATAGCCCCAAATCTTTAGAAAAGACAAATTTCGATATTTTTCAGTTCATATCTCATATGGTGTCTTTTCAACCACCTTAGATGGAACTCTATTTAGTATGAATGCAATAGTTTCCAAAGTGTACCGCCAAAAAGAGATTGAAAGATTTGTCTAACTCATCATAGATCAAACCATATCTAATAAGGTTTGATTTCTTCATTTAGATACACCATTCCATTGTGGTGTTCTTGGTTGAGTTAGTTGTGAGACTATCCCATAATCTCTAAGATGACAGTAAATTCTTGGCCTAGATATTCACCACCTCGATCTAATCAAAGCGATTTAATATTTTTATCAAGTTGGTTTTATACTTCATTTTTGAAAATTTTAAACATTTCAAAAGATTCAGATTTGTGTTTCATAAGATAGATATAACCATACCTGTTATAATCATCTGCAAAAGTGGTGAAGTACTAAAAACCTCCTCTAGCATTTGAACTTAATGGTCTGTATACATCTATATGTACTAGGCCTAATAAGTCATTAGCCCTTTCAATATGCCCTGTGAAAGGGGCCTTAGTCATTTTACCCAATAAACAAGATTTGCACATTTCAAATAATTCAAAGTCAAATAAATTCAAAAGTCCATGTTGTTGGAGCTTCGATATGAGCTTCTAATTTATATGGCCCAAATGATAGTGCTAGAGATAATTAGAATTTGACTAATAAGATTTGTGCTTCTTGGTATCAATATTATAAATGGACTTAATATTTTTGTTTTCAAGATTTAGGACATAAATACTATTTGATATATGAACATAACCATAAAACATGCCATCATAAGAAATGAAGCATTTATTATTCTTAATAAAAAAACTCAAAACCTTCAATGTATAAACAAGATATAGAAATAATGTTCCTACTCAAAGTAGGCATATACTAATAATTATTTAATGTCAAATCAAGTCCACTAGGCAAAGCTAACTCATAAGTTCCTATAATTAAGGCAATAACTCTTACTTTATTTATAACTCATAGACTCACCTCGCCCTTGGCCAAAGATCTACTCCTTTTAGACCCTGCACATTATTGCAAATGTGAGATCCACATCTAGTATCCAATACCTATGAAGTGGATTCAAAAGTAGATAAATTGATCTATATAATATATATACCTAAAGTAGTAACCTGAATGTCTCTTTTCTTTTTTAGATTGTCCAGATAAAGCTTACAATTCTCTTCCAATGATCTGGCTCATTGCAGAAATGGCATACACCCTCCTTTGGAGGTTTAGGCTTAGGGTTGGGCTTGGGCTTCTTTAAGTCCTTTGTAGCCTTTTTCTTTCCCTTTCCACTCTTCTTCATACCTTTCCCCTTATTGACCATCAAAACCTATTTATTGTTGTTCTTGATGTTCAGTTCAACAATATTGAGCATTCCATGCAATTCAGAAACATTTTTCTCCATATTATGCATGTTGCAGTTCATAGTGAACATATCATATGCATCATGCAAGGATTGGAGAATTATGTCAATAACTAACTCTTGGCTAATGGCAAGACCAAGTTTTTGCAAATGATTAAGGTGACCCTTCATCTTTAGAACATGAGGACTAACTGAGCTACTGGTTGTTAAATTGTTCGAGAGTAGAGCCTTAATGGTATTGAACATTTCAATTCAGGTCTTCTCTTGAAACATTTCCCTGAAATGACCCACCATAGTATAAGCCTTCATTTTCGTTACTTTCTTCTCAAGGTTTGATTCCATGATCGTGAGCATGAGGCAAGTGACATCCACTAAGTCATTAAGATGCTTAATGTAAGCATCACTTTGGGTTCTAGGAGTAGCAGCAGTAGGCTCTTTGGGGATAGTTGATCTAGGACATATTCCTTACTTTCTTGTTTGAGAATTCTCAAGTTTCTATACTTGTCAAGGAAGTTTGTCCCATTCAATTTATCTTTCTCAGGGATCAATCATAGCGACAAATTAGGGGTATTATTTGAAGCCATAATCTACAACAAAAATATATACAAAGTTCACTTAACATTTTATTAAATATTCACTCCCACTAAATTTTATTAATTTAACTGTCAAAATAGAATTTCTTAACAATTGAAATATTTAATGGGCCATGCATATTTCACTTAATTCTAAGTAAGCTTTGGTTTATCACTTTAAATTTGGTTATTTAGGTAGGTAACACGTTACCAATTACATCTTATGTAACCCTTGGATAACTATGGGATATTAACATCACATATACAGACTAATCCCATTTTATGCTCTAGGTTCAAAATCATTTTGTTAACCTAGTTAAGTCTAATTGTTTTAAACTTATGAATATCACTATTATCCATCTTGTCTTACTAAGATGGCCTTATATGTGGCTTTGGCTAAACCTATATTTAGGAATCAAAGTCTTGACAGGGATTTGAATTATGGTAGTCATTTTCATGACTTAATCTTATTGAAGGATCTTATCAATTTTAGCCTATTATGTATTTTCTATTATAAATCATACATTACATACATTGCATCATAAACATCCAAACATAATAATAATAAAAATAAATGTGTCATAGCCACCTTACTAGAGGATTCTCAAAGGGTTTCAACAAAAGGATCTTTATCTTCATATCTCTTCTTTAGACTTTTATTAGAATAGCCACCTTTCTTTTTTTTTTTTTTCCTTTCTCCCTTTCTTCCTTATCATCTATTTCATAATCAAGGACACAATCATCACAATACACAATCATCGCAATAACAAGTGTCAAAGAGATAATGATCATCTCTTTTAAAACCATAAATAGGCTGCCCATCATATCTAAAATAAATAATAGGGACATCTAATTTTGGATGATAAGGGCTCATCATAAATTGAGTAAAAAAGGCTGAGGGTGTTGAAGAAGAAAAAGAATAGGATTTTACAAATCTAGTTTCCACTGTACTGTCTAGTTTTCTTTCGAAAATAGGTTTTTTTGGATTGAACTAGTTGGGTGTGTTTTCATGAAGGTTTTCATAACTTGTTACCCATTTTTCAAGTAAAAGTTCAAGAAGCTCATTTCTAAAAATTTGTCTAGGGACATGGATGCAGGTCGAGGTCTTTTGGGTATCTATTATAATGAGCAAAACATCATTAGAATGAGGCAAGGATAGATCTATGGCATGGTTTTAAATCCTATAGATCATTGAGTAATGAAGGGTAACAATAGTGGTAGATGGTACTTAGGGTGCCCTTGTAATATGAAGTTGGACTTTCAAGGCTGAAAGAACATATGGATCTATGTGAGCCAAATTAAAATTAGGATAAAAAGTGAACATGACTGAGCCTGCATTTAGAGATGTTTCCATTGTTCCTATCATGCTAATAACCAAGATACCTAGTATCTAGTATTACAATCTTAGCAAAAACTGGCAACCCTTTTTTCCAATGGTAAGAAAGAGCAAGCCTTATTAATTTGAAGTGGATACGAGTGTACTTTTGAGAAAGCCATTGGTATAAGAATTCTGGAGGGATCATTAGACTAACAAACTATTCTTCTCCTGAGGCTAGGATAGTACACTGGTCAAATGCTGATGACTGCACATACTCTTTAATGGGTTTAAAAGGCTGACGAATGAAAGTTCAAATGGAACAATTCCATGAACCTTTTTGTTTGGAGAAAGAATCAAATGGGTTAAGAAAAGGTACATCAATATCTTGAATATTTTGAGTTTTAAGAACATAACTTACTTTGTAGAGGTAATCTATTTTAGAAGAAAAGGTTCATTTAAAGGTTAAAGGTAGAGGAATAGTAACTATAAGAGGAGTAGAAATAGTGGTTTGAGAAGATGAAGTTTATTCATGCGAGGATTCCATAACTGTAAGATTGCCTTCAGTTCTTTATTAATTACTTATCCTGTAATACAAACACACATTAGAGCTTGATACCAGTTATGCACATGTTATAACCATAGTATGACTAGCACCAAACTTTCAGATGCTCTTAGTCCTTCTCATGACACCTGTCGTCTTAGTGATTATAACATGGAATAACCATATCAGAATGGTAGATCGTGAGATAGGAGAATTAATTAATAAATGAACCTTTAGAGAATAAATGATTACAATAAAATTAAATGACACGAAGTCCGTATTTTAAAAATTATAACTTTTAAAATATAGAGAAATAAAAAATCCAATCACATTGGTCTAAAGGGCCATGCATGCACCATGCATAACACATAATGCTAAATAAATTATTTTAGGGCAATAAACAATTATATGAAGAATCTTTTTAATGTCCATGGGCGGCGCCCCTTATGGTGATCCCTAAATGGTTTACCTTACTTGTTTATATGAGTTGCTGCCTAAATTTTATTAGGTTTAATCATTTAGATTAATTGATCTATTCATAACATAATTAATTAATCACTATCTAACACTTAAACAGATATGTGAAATTTGTTAATCTGTTTACAATAGATTATTCATATTCAATGATTAAACTAACCCTATAACATTTATGAATATGTTCGAAATAGATTATCGTACATTTAACAATTAAACAAATCACCATTGTTAACAAGATGAAAAATAGAATAACAAATCTTGTTATGTTGTATTAATCATAGTAATAATAGATTACAGAAAATAGTTAACGTGCTAATCAAATTAACACTATTAAAACATTTAATCACACTAAAACTCTAAAACACATTAAGCGAATCAATGCATTATTTTTGTTTTTCAAATTGTTGCTTAAATTGCCTTTAAACTAATCATTTTATAATAAATCTTTGAAAATGATTTTCAAATAATCACATCCATGTTCACATATATAACACTTATACACAGAATAATATCAAATTCAATTTAATCGAATTTGCAAATGGCTTTAATACCACTGTTGGATTTTGTAGAATAAATGCAACGAAAAATAAAAATTTTCTACAAACCAAAAATCCATGCGATTCAATTAAATCAAAAGGAAAAGATGCAAATTTTACCAATTTATACGTGAGATTGTAAATTTGTTGGAAATTTAAGAGGGGGTTTATATTGGTAACACCCTGTCTCGAGCTTAAAGTCGAATCAAGGCATCACCAAAGGATGATTGACTCTCTAGGTATCCACCCAAGTAGGATACTTTCAAAATGTAGGTATGCTAGCACTAGGGTTTTTTCTCTCAGAACATTTGGTGTTTTCGGAAGGAAAACATGAATACACTTTTTTCATATAAAAAACCCTAAAAATGTGTATGTGTGTGTGTGTGTATATATATATATATATATATCTTAATTGTTAAGATATTTTATGTCAACTCTATATCTTGAAAGATATAGATAATATCTTATTTCATTTTGACATTCTTAAAATGAAATAGATATCTAATAATTTAGATAATATCTGGAATTATCTTAATTATAAATAGAGATTAGTAAAAACTCAATTTCTTTTTGGGCCTATTCTATGTGTGCGATCCTATAGGTTTACATAATTTTAGCAATGACTCAGAACATATTTCTGATCCACAAGTTATAAGTGGTCTCTAGCAAGATATTATAACTACCCAAATTATGTGAAGGTCAATAATCTGACCTAATCTATTTCACAAATAGTTTTATAATCCTTTTGTCACATTATATCTTAATTGAACATAAGACATAGATCATGTCATCCTTATATAGTTCAATTCTTTCTCGATCTCCAAGTAAACTAATGTAAAACGACATTGATAACCTTTATCAATTTATTATCGCATTACTATGCAATTTCTTTAGTCTAACTTAGTGAAGGGCCCAGATATATATTTTTCATAAATATATGAGGGTCAAATTCCTTTTTAATTACTTATATTTCTCTATATGATTTACTCCATGCCCAGTATTAGTCTGTATGATCATTCGATTAAAAATAATGTTGGACTATATAAAAACATGAAGTTCATAAAATTAGAATCTTGATGAGTTTCAGGTCCGATGATTAAGTTAATACTATTGCATTATATTAATACATTTAGTATTCTTATAGCAAGTCAGTCCAATACAGTGTTTTTGAAATATGTATCTATGTGTTTGACTTAATATCATATATTCATGACTAGTAAAACATAGTCATCAATAGTCTTTTTCATTATTATCCCAACAATAATGATCGATTAAGGATAATTTAGAATATAACTCTTTATACTTAAATGTTTTATTATCAAGTTGCATATTTGATGACATTAGGTAGAATTGACTATTCATGAAATTTATCATTTAGCCATAAATAAAAGAGATATTTAATAAAATTGAAACCATGACATTATTAAGAAAATATTCATTACAAGCATTGACATAGGGCACATAACTAACAATTTCCCTATAAATTACATATTATTTTGATATTGTCCTTTTTAGAAAAATAAAAATAAAAATAAACTTCCAAATAAACATCAAATGCAAATATATAATATTCAAAATAGAATAAGAAAGTTTTGAAATTTTAGTTTTTGCCAAATAATCATGATTTTTTTCTAAACTTTTGCATCTATTCTATTTTTTATATAACATTATTATTTTATCTTAACTTTAAAATTTTATTAAATTTTTAAAGATATTATTACTTTTTCGGAAACCTTTGAAATTGTTAAAGAATATTACTTATAATTTACACACTTTTTGCATTTATTAATGGCCAATTTAGGATAATACAATTTTAATATATTTTCTTATATTTTAAATTTTAAGGATATTGAATTCAATTAAAATATTGAGTCTTTTATGACATTTGTAATGCTTTTTTTTAATTTTTATGAAATATTTTTTTATAATTTATTAAATTTTTTTTTGGCAAACTTAGGATAAGTAAAATTTTTTGATATTTTTATTTTTTATTTTATGGTCATTAGGTAATTAATTTGTTTATTATTTTTGTGGCATTTGTAATTAAGTTTTAATTTGCAGAGAATATTTGTTATGATTTAGAATATTATAAAATTTTATGAAATACTTTTAAACATTAGAATTTCATGAATAGTTTTTTTTATATATATATTTATGTCATTTATTATATTATAGAGTTTTTTGCATTTCAAGTCAATATAATTTTTGTCAATTAACATTTTTGATAATTTATGTTTTAAAATTTAAGGAAATTTAAGCAACTAATATTTTTTTTGCATTTATATAATATTTTATTCAATATTATTGTCTTGTTATTATATAATTTTGTATTATTTGAAATTTATTACATACAAAGGAACATATTCATAAATATTTTTTAACATATTAGTTGTTCAATGAAAAATGTATTTTTTTAACATACAAGGTATTAGACAAAAAAAATTTTAAATTAAATACTTACCCCTTGAAGCGCATATATTTCAAACTCTAAGAAAAATGATTTCAACCAAAGCACAAAGTATAAACAAAAAATTATAAGTGTCAAATATCAAAAAATGTATACAATTTCTATAATTTAATTAAGCTACACAAATTTCACAAATTAAAGGCACACTTAACTTATTAATTTTAATGAATTTATAATTTCTAAAATTTTCAATATTAAACTAAAATACACTTATTTACTAAATTTTATTAAAATTTCAATAAAATTTGTAAATTAAATTAATTTACACTTAAATTACTAAAATTTAATTAAAAATTTCTTAAATTACATTATATAACTACATTTATTTACAATTTCTAAAATTTAAATTTATTACACTTCAATTTATAAAATTTAATTAAATTATACTTCAACTATTTATTAAATATTACTCAAGTTTCTAAAATTCCTAAAATTTCTCAAATTTAATTAACATACTCAAATTTAATTGATTTTTTTTTACAATTTTAATTACTTACACTTAGATTACTAATTTTTATTAAAATTTCAAAAGTTTAGTTTAATTACACATAACTTTATAAATTTTTATTAAATTACATTAAAATTAGTTATTAAAATTGCTACAATTTACAAAATTTTCATAATTTCTAAAATTTGATTTAATTATATTAAAATTACTAAATATAATCAAATTACACTTAAATTTGTAAATTTTAATTTAAGTTTATGTAAATTAGTCATTACATATTACAATTTCTAACATTTGTCAAATTTAATTAAATTAAACATAAATTGATAAAATTCATTAACTTATTAAATTTATTAAATTTACACTTAAATTACATAATTTTTTACATTTATTAAATAACTAAGGTTACTAAATTTACGCATTAAACATTACGATTTCTATTAAATTTATAAAATAAATGATATAATTTATGTAAATTCACCTATCAAATTTTTAATATTCACATTCACAATATTTATCAATATTCAATTTACAAATTCACATACATTCCATAGATTCACTAAAAAAAATATTACAACAATTTAATCACAATTTACTAAAATTTCAAATTCATGAAAAAATTAAAATAATTATACAACATCACAGATTTTAGTGTCTTGGAGATTTATAAAAAAATAAATTTTTATTATTCACAACAATTATATAATATTATAAAAAAATTATTAGCAATTTACAATCTCCATATTCACAAATGCTAAAAATAAATCTCATTATTCATAATTTCCCTATACAATTTCTATAAGAAAATAAAAAGAAAACTAACTAGTGAGGAAGGGGCAACAGTGTTTGGCATTTGCAGTGGCGATAGGAGGTTGAGGTTGTGGCAACGACGATAGTAGACGAAGGAGGAGGTTGGTGATTCAACAGCAGTAGGGGCAGGGTAAGTGGGAGCCGAGAGAGAGAGAGAGAGAGAGTAGAGCCAGGATGAGGCAATCGAAAAGCTGAGAGAGAGAGAGAAAGTAGAGCCAGAAGGTGGCAACTGGAGAGGTGACATAGAGAGAGAGAGAGAGAGAGAGAGAGAGAGAGAGAGAGAGAAGGAAGGAGAAGGAGAGAAGAAGAAAAAGAAAAATGAAGAGAGGGAAAGAAAGCAATATTGTAGTTTTTATTATTATTTACCGACAAATTATAGATGAAATCATACATGTTAGTTAAAAAAATTCGTTGGTATTTTATTGTTGTTTTATTATCAAAATTACCAACAAAATTTTGATAAAACTTATGGTGCATTACTTTTGCATGCCTTTTCATTTCCCTCCGTCAGTGGTTCCATCGGTAAATTATGGCACCAAAACGTGGCATCATAGTTTATTGACAAAATTGTTCCATCTAAATATCCGATGGTATTTCATCGGTAATTGATCTTTACTTTAAATAATGTCTATTTTGGTTTGTTCCGCTGCTGATCTGACCATATTTACTAACAACATTGATATATTTTGCCTTTTCTTGTAGTGATACATATATGGCTTTAATTATATTGATTGAGAAGGAGAAACAATAACAATTATACATGTATGACATAAATGTTGAAAAAGAAAAAAAAAACCTATATATAGGGTATTTGTAAATAAGGTATTGCATGAGAGTTTTTGTAATGGAAATATATGCAATGAAATGTAAATAAAGTTAAATAACTTTATTTTTTTGAGAGTTTCTTTAAAAGAACGTTAATGAATGTAAACTATTTAAAATCTTTCCACTCCATCCTTTGACCTTCCAATTCAGAGATTAAAAAAATAGATATTTAAATCTAAATGAACATAAATTTTTAAACTCCATTTACTCTCATTACATCATTTAAAAAAAAAAAACTCGCAAATGAGGTTAATTGGTTAACCTCCATTTATATTTCATTTCTTAATTTTCTCTAACCTGCTCATATATATATATATATATATATATATATATATATATATATATATATATATATAAAAAAGCGAGTTGAGCAAGTGTGTGTTATTGGTGAGTCTCTGTCTATGTTGTTTTAGGTTGTGTGTTGTGGGGAGAGACTAGCCTCTCTCTAGTGG
>CATIWR010300685.1:0-12857 GCA_949677035.1 Omphalea diandra
CTTGTTGAAGCTTTGAGACCCATGGTTCTTTTTTCTGGTTTTTCACCTTTGCCCCTTAGCTTTTTCATTTGCTCATCTTTTTGAATAGCCAGCTCATGAGTCAAGAGCTTGCCAACGAGCACATCGGTTAGGACCTTTCCAATCTCTAGATTGGACTTTTGAATACTGCACACCATAACCTCAAATTTGTCAAGTGGAAGAGTTTTAAGGATTTTGGTGTTTACTTCATAATTTGTAAGTGCTTTTCCAAACTTCTTCATATTGGTGACAATGGACAAGAGCTAGTTGGTCATTTCCGTGATGTTCTCATTATCCTTCATCATGAAGAGTTCCCATTTAGTGACATACATCTCCAAACGGCTTGATTTCACCAAAGTTATGCCTTTATGATAATTCTCTAAAGTCTTTCATATGGAATGTGCGGTTTGACAATGTTGCACTCTCCCAATCTCTTCTTTAGAAAGTGAGCTTAGGAGAATGGTCGTTGCCCTATTGTTCTTGCCATTTGACTTTCAGTGAGCTTCAACCCATTCATCCCTTGGGATTAATTCTTCATTGCCATCCACAACTCTAGTAGGAGTCTTCCATTCCTTGATTACCATGTCCTAAAGGTCCACCATATCTATGTCAAGATAGATTTCCATCCTATACTTTCAAAGAGTATAGTCGGTTCCATCAAAATATGGCCTTAGGTGTAAGTATATTGCTTCTTATGCCATGATCTTGTTTCACCCAATGAAGGTTTGATTTGTGAAAACTAGGCTCTGATACCACTTGTTGTCCCTTGGCACCAAAAGGAGGGTTGAATTAGTGTATAAAAAATTAAAAGACAAAGAAGAGGGAAAGAAGAATGAGTAGAGATGAGACAACGATTTATAGTGGTTTGGGTATAATTGACCCTACGTCCATTCCCCAATCTGTCAATTGGGTATTTCACTATCTCAAAGTGTTTTCAAGCTCACACCCAACTTGTACAGCTTGTGTTTTGATGGCTCACACATAACCTTACAATAATGTGTTTTTAGGCTAACACACAACCTCACTCAAGTGTTTCACTAGGCTCATACTTAAACCTTTCTTGAAGTGTTTTTACAAGCTAACACTACAACCTTACAATTTGGTGTTTAATGCTCACACCTAACACTTACAATTTCATAAAGAAAATTGAAGAAAAAGAGTAGCAAAGATTGGGAGCTTTAATGACTTGCAATAAATTTCTTAGCAACCTTCTTCATGGCTATTTGGTGGAGTATTTATACCCAAACTTCACCAAAAAGACGTTACAGAACATAGCTCATCAAATCTTTGAGACATGCTTGACAGATTCTACATTAAATGCTTGACAGTCTCAATTTGCGGTCGCTACTACTCATTAGTGGTCGCAAAATCTAAATTTCTGAAAGAAAATCCCATTTGTGTCTAACGGCTAGTCCACGTGATAGCTTCTTATTAGTTCACCAGGTAAATGTAGCCATTGCTCTTTTACCTACTTTCAAAAGTCGCGGTTGCAAACTTTCTTGTATAGGACGCGACATAGAACGTGAATTCCTTTGCCAAAAATGGTTATCTTCTTATTCACAATTCGCAGTCGCTACTAACAAGATGCCTTCATGAATTTTGACTTCCAACGGTCTGCTAGAACATGTGTCATGCTGTGACTGTGGACTTGCTTCCCTCATGAGTCACTTCGAAATTCACGGTTGCGACTAGGGCGTGACACACACCGCGATTTCATCTGTCAATTTTAGACTGTCATTTGGATAAATCGCGGCCAAGAATGGTTCTGCGATTTGTTCTATCTACTTTCTACCAATACTTCTTCACATATCGCAGTTGTGAATACAAAGTAGCAGTTGCGATTTAAAAGTCATTTTTCATACTTGAGAAATTTCAATCTTCATCCAACTTCCAACTTTAGATAAAAACTAAAGGCTGCAAAATAACACTTATTTGAAATATTAGATATGATCAATCTCATTTGTCAAGATCAAAAAAGGTCCAACACTTGGATTAACTATCCTAGTTCAACAGACATATATGGGTATAACATGCCAAAATTCAGTCTAAAATATATAGTATAAAATTTATGGTGAATTTTAGAATTTTGCCTTATTTCATGTGCAATTATACATTAAACAGTCTCATAAACTTAGCCATATCTTAAAATGTAGAATTCCAATTGAAGAAATGATTTAAGGAAATTTAGTTAACATATAAATGAACATTTTTCATTTTCACACATCCTCTAATTCTACTTATAAGGTCCTCAAAAGAAGTGGTTAATCTTAGACTTTGCAGTCATGAGCAGGTTTAGGATCAATCCTAATCAAGAAGCCATATCTCTTAACACACAAAGTATTAAGCAAAAATACTTTATAGCAATTTAGAAAAGACATAATGCTACAACTTTGAATTTTTAAGCTTCACCTAATTCCCACTCTAGGCCCATGAAATTCATGAAAAATAGAACTAATATCTGAGCAGGTTTTAGCAACAACCAATCATAATCATGGAGCAATATCTCTTTCTAAAAACAAATTACGTAAAACTATTTTAAAGGCATTTATATGAGATATAACCCTACAACTTTAATTCTTTGCAATTTGCATAATTCATCTTCTAGGATTTTGAAATTATAGGTGCAATAATCTAAGAATTAAAGAAATCCAGCTCATATTCACTATCAATAACTTCTCACGCATGAATCCTAACTATAATTTCTTTATAACTCCTACTAATTGCTTATGATTAATATGCTATGGAGAAGAAATTTCATAGAGGAACAAATATAAAGTCACATACCTTTCACCAAAGTTAGAAAACCTCAAGATCTCTTCTTGGTTAACTTCTTCTTTTCCTTTTTTCTCCTTCTCCTTCTTCTTTTTCTTCTTCTCCTTCTTCCTTCTCTACCTTCTTTCCTTCTGTTGGCCTAGGGCACTAAGAAGGAGGGTTGAATTGATGTTCAATTAAAAATAAAATGAGGGATAAGGTGTTTAAGAAGTTGAGTAGAAAAATAGAGAAATTGACATAAATGTTTATAGTGGTTCGGGTGTTAACTAACCCTATGTCCACTCTCCAATTCTCTAAAAATGGATGTTTCACTCAACTCAATAGATATTTCCAAGCTCACACCAAACTTTTACAACTTGTGTTTTCTAGGCTCACACAAAAACCTCATATAAGTGTTTTCTAGGCTCACATAAAAATCTCTTACAAGTGTTTTCAAGGCTCACACTAACAACCTTTCACAAGTGTTTTTAAGGCTTACACTAAAACCTCTTACGAGTGTTTTCAAGGCTCACACTAAAACCTCTTACAATGGTATTTATTGCTCACACCAAACAATTACTAAAGCATAAATAAGAATTGAAAGAATGAGTAGCAAATTTGCAAGAACATGGTTACAAATTAATGAATTCTCTTCATTTACATCTATTTGGTGGAGTATTTATAGCTCATATCCACTAAAGAGACATTAGAATAAAACTATTGACAAATCTCCAAGATGTGCTAGGCATATTGAACATTAAATGCTTGTCAGGCTGAATTCGCGGTTGCTACTACCTTTCACGATCACAAATTTCCAATTACAGTTGAAAATACTGTTTGTGTCTAATGGCTAGTCCACATGTCAGTTGTTCATTGGTCATCTAGGAAAATATAGTCGTTGTGTTCTAACCACTCTCAAAAGTTGCAGTTTCTAAATATCAATGCCTTGGGCGCAAATGTGACTGCAAATTTCTCTGTTTGAAGAGGAAACTTCAACTCCTTGAGTTGCGATCGCGAACAAACTTTTGCCCTTATGATTTTTGATCTTTAACAAACACTTAGGACACTTGGCAAGCTGTGGTTATGGCTTTGGTTCCCTCCTTTGTCACTATGAAAGTCACAGTCGCGACTTAGTCATGACACATATCGCAAATTCTTCTGTGACTAAGGCTTTGCCAACTTTGGGTGTGTCGTGGCAGTGAAGTTGTCCGTAAATTCCTCTGGCCTAGCTTTATCCTTCCTTGTGACTGATTCACAGTGATGATTTATAATACACTCATCGTGAATTTAAGTGAACTTTACAAAGTTAGAGATTTGAACTCAATCCAACTTCAAATGACAAAAACTAACTTATAATCTGCAAAACAAATCTAAATGAAAGCATCAAAATTGATCAATCTCTATTGTCAAGATCAAAAAAGGTTCATGACTTAGGTTAAATCAACCTAGTCCAACACCTTCTTCCTTTCTCTTTCTTTTGCTATTCTTATTTTGCTATATTTCTCCCTTTTCTCCTCTCTAATTTGATATTAAAGGGTGAGAAATTTAATTTGTATGCCTACTATAATAGGGTAAAATCATAGTGGATTGTTCATGTTGGTTGAAAGTTGAAATTTTATCTTTTAGTTGCTTTTGTTCATTTCTTCATCACCTTTATCCATTTATAATTCCCCATATATCCTTAAACTATTAATAAGTTCCAAACACCTTTATTTAAGATATTGTAACATGAACCAACATATGATAATTTCCATGCAACTATACAAGCATCATATTCATATTCAAATACCTCAAATGCTACAATGTAAGTATTCATGGTTAAGTCATGTGATGCATATATAAAAATATAATGTAATTAAAATGCAAATGAATTAGGTTAAGGATGTTACATAAATGATCTATCTAGATGAGTGAATATTGACAAATTTCCTAGAATATTGGATATTTTAGTGTTTCTATCATCATCATTTCAGGGTACTCTTTTGTGCCTTGTATACACATGTAGTTCAAAATAATGAGGCTTCTTCAACCAAGTATGCATTATGTACATAATCTTCAACCTAGGTTTTATTCATGACATTATTCTTTAAATGTCAAATAAATCTATAACATAAACATGTGGTTAGAGCAGGAATGAATGGATAAAATTTTATCATTGCAATTGAAATTTACAAATGATAAAATGAAATGAAATGTATCTCTTCAAAGGATACATCCATTTATATTGCATAAGGCCTACTAGCTTTACTTCATATGCTAAATGTAGTACTAGATATTCCATTGAATCGAAGAAACTTGGAAGAAAAATCTATTTCAACTTACACAAAATCAAAGGAATGTCAATTTTCAAACGTGCCATGCCTTCATCCTTAATTTATGGTGTAGTGAGTTCTGTGAAAAATATACTCAACTCTTTGAGTGGTTTTCATTCTTGTGAATGCAATAGCTCACAAAAAGCAATATGTTGTAATCACTGCATAAACATGTGATAATTATGGATTTTCATGCCAAATAACTTTTGCTTTTGCCTTTAAATATTTCCTTGTTGCATTTTCTTGATGTAACTTTGGATAACGATAAAATGACTTTAGGGCTTCTCTTGATTTGGCATTATCTTTAGATTTTCCTTCTATGTTCATCATGATATTAAACCATTCTTAAAAACATTCTACTTAATGTGTATAACATCCAAATTATGTCTTATCAAATTGATACTCCAATAAGGCAAATCCCATAATATACTTCATTTCTTGCACCTACATCTTGTTTATTTTAATATTTAAGCATTAATCTCGTAGAATCCTACTACAGTTGCCTTTATCAATCATAATCTAGTGATTTCCTCTAGTACCTCCATTACTAACCTTATAGGCAGTGTCAGATCTTCCACTATTTGATTTTTAAGAAGTTGGATGTCTTCTTGTAGCCCATGATTATTGAATTGAAAAAGTTATGGGAAATTGGGATGGAGACATATGATATTTCAACAGCTTTAATGTCAAAGAAAATCAATTCATCTTCTTATATGAAACTCTTTCTAGATGTAGTTGATCCTTTAAGCATATGTTTATATTAGGAAAAGTTATAAAACTTGCATGTTCTCAAGTCACTTTCCTCACCCATAATATAACATACAATTATTCTAGTAGTAGACAATTGAAAGACCTAAGCCTTGCATTAACTTTTTAGTACTATAAAAAGTATCAACCATTGTATTATCTTCAATCAATTACTCATTGTACCATTATAAAATATCATTGTAACACCATTTAAAAAAATGGTACTTAGATTTGATATTCATCAGTTTGGCAACTGTTAATAACTTAGAATGCATTTCACAATCAGACCTTAAATCCTCATTAGTACATCTAGCATATCATACACTTCTATGATGTTGAATTGAGAGCTTAACTAATTCCACTCTATTGGCCCTTGTGCAACAAGAAGAGGTTGAATTTATGGAAAATTTAAAATTTGAAGGAAGACACAAATAATTAAAAAGAGTAGGAAGTGAAAGAAAAAAGATTCACAAAAGGATTTATAGTGGTTCGAGTATTAACAAACCCTACATCCACTCCTTAATTCCTTAATTATGTATTTCACTAACTCTTAATAGTGTTTTATAAGCTTACACCAAACCAAATGATAATTGTGTTTAAGGCTCACTTATAACCTTGCACAAGATTTGATCATCTAGGTTCACTCTAAAACCTAGACCTAAAGTGCTTAAGACTAACACCTGACCTTCAACAACCTAAGTACAAAGAATAAATGAGTTAAAATATTGATAAATTAAATTATAAGAGTTTGGCTACAATCAAATGGTATCTTTTTGCATTCAAAGCCATTTGGTGGAGTGTTCATAGATTCCAACTATCAAATAGCTATTACAAATGAAACCATGTGTAAATATCCAAAGTTAGTTTGGTAAATCTTGCATTTAATGCTTGTCAAAGGTAAGTCATGATCTAGATAGGAAGTCATAATTGTGATTTACCATTTGCTATACATTTTGCCATTTCTTGATCAATATCTTTAAAGTGCCTAACAGCTAGTGCCAACTAGCACTCAAGCATTGGTCCTTTAAAAACTAGTTATTGGTACCCTCAATAGATTACAAAAGTCGCCATCGTGATGATTTAGGTATGGTTGCTACATGGAATAACACTGAGATAGTGGCCTATTTCTTCCACCGCGAATCAAACTACAACCTTCAGTTAGTTCTTGGGTGACTGATGGAGTACTTTTTAAAGCTTTTAAAAATCATGTTCGCAAGCTCCACCATGAATCCCACCACAAAATGGATTAGAACTCTTAGTTCCTAAAATTCTTTAGATAATGGTTGCGATCTACTTGTCATTATTACGATGTCAGTGTCAATTTTGTGGCTTAGAAAATTTTGCTTTCATTCAAATTTCAATGAATTTTTAATTTTAATTTTGCAAAACCAATACTTAAAATAGACATTAGAACCTTTAGATTTACATTTGTAAAGATTAAAATAGTGTTTTGACTTAGGTTTGACCAACCTAGTCCGACAATCTCCCCCTTTTGATTTTGACAATTTAGATTAAAAATGCGAAGTGTATAAGCTCTAGAACGCATACTCTTGTAAATTTTAAGTGTTGTCAATAGGTATAGTTCCTTTATGGATTAAGGTAAAATGATGAACACTTATAAACATTTAGGCTTGAATTTTAAAGTTTAAAAATTACTCCTTCTCAATTTATACTCCCTCTTAGAATGTCAATTGATCTAACCAATTATCATCCAATTTAATTCAATTTTGCATATTATATCTCCTCTTTTGTCAAAATCGAAAAGAGAAGGAATAATAAGAGGGATGTCATTTAATAAACATAATGTCAATCAATTTACAATGATCACATAATGATAATGAAAAGATAAGGATAAGATATAATTATAAATGAACACTCCATTAATGTCAAAAATAGGTACATAGATAAGAGTTAAAACAAACATAATCTTTGATCATATTATTTATTGCTTAAAAAAGGCACAAAACATAAACTAAAAAACATAAAAACTTTGAAAAGTGAAGATAAAGAATAGAAAATGAAAGAAAACTAAAAAGTGGGTGAAATGTCATCATCATCGTCTTCAATATCTTTATTGGCCCGTAAGCACCATGAAGAGGGATTGAATTGGTGGAAAATTTAAAAATTTAAGAGAAGGTATGAAAGATGGATATAGAAGGAGTAGGGGAAGAGATGGAGACACAATATTTGATAGTGGTTCAAGTGTTAACTAACCCTACATCCATTCCCCAATTCATCATAATTGAGTATTCTAGTAACACTAAATGGTGTTTCCAAGCTTACAACAAACTTGTGCACTTTATTTTTTATGGCTCACACATAACCTTACAACTTGTGTTTTAAGGCTTACATAAAAACCTCTTAAGTGTTTTCCTAAAGGCTCACACTTAACCTATTACAAGAGTTTTACAACTAGGCTCAGTCCCAAACTGCAATTGCAATGGTATTTAATGCTTACATCCAATAATACCAACTCACATACAAAGAATTGAAGGTTAAGAAATGAAATTGCAAGAGTTTGACTATATTTAATGTTATTCTCTTGCATTAATGTCTATTTGGAGGATAATTTATAGGCAATACCACGAAAGATATGTTATAAAAAAACTATGTCTAAATCTTTAAGGCATGCTAGGTAGGCAATACCACCAAAGAGATGTTACAAAAAAAACTATGTCTAAATCTTTAAGGCATGTTAGGTAGATCTTGCATTAAATGCCAATCAGATACATTTCATTGTTGTGACTGGTTATTCATAGTTGTGATCTTTTCTTGCACTAAATTTGCTAAAATTGTGGCAAAAAACCTCATTTGCCTCTAATGGCTAGTCCACGTGGCATGCTATCATTAGTCTTCCAAGAAAAATAACATTGTGTTCTTCCAACTAGAAGTCATGGTAGCGAGTTATTTTCCCTTTGGACGCGATTGACACTACGAATTTATTTGTTTGATAAGGAGAAGTTGCTTCATTAAGTTGCGATCATAGAGATAATTTCACCCTCATGAATTTTGATATATTAATGGTTATCTTGGACACTTGGCAAGCTCTAGTTGTGGACTTGGTTCCTTCTAAGCAACTCTAAAAGTCACTGTGACAATCATTAACACGATGGTCATCGTGAATATGACTGTTTGAACTTTATAGCTCTCTTAGTAAGGTTGTAGCTGCGATTTGCTCTACGAATCCATCTAAACTAAAGTCATTGATTCCTTTTGAGAGATAGCAATTACAATTTAGGGATTCTTAACAACGAATTAAGATGCCTTTCATAATGCTTGAGACATAAACTCCCAGTCAACGTCCAATGCAATCCTATCTTAAAAACTACAAATCAACACATAAAATTGATGTTAGAACATACCAATCTACAATATCAAGAACATAAGAGAGTTTTGGCTTAGGTTTAACCAACCTAGTCTAATAATCTCCCATTTTTTGGCAACTTAGATTAATTTTACAAGGGATAAATAATTGCATAAGTGTGAAGTTGAAATGGTGAAATTAGTTTAAAAAATTAAACTTGGTTAAATACCAATTTAAACTCGAAATGCAAATAAACTAATTGAGATTGTGTGCTCTTGCTTAAATTATCTCCCTTTTAATTATGTCATGCAATTGCTCTTTCTATTTCTCTCCTCCTTTTCAATATCAAAAAGAGAGAACAAGATAATGATAGGGTTAAGTATAAAGTGATGTAAGTAAAGAATAACCATAGAGGGAACAAAAAAATTTTGAATTTTATCAACATAGAAACATAATCATAAACAAACATAAACAAACATAAACAAGAATTTGTATGATCACAAACTTAGGCTATAAAATAAATAGAACAAAAATAGAAAAAGAATTACAAGCCTAAGGAAAACTAGAAAATTAGAGAGCTATCATCATCTCTAGAATCTCTAATTTCCTTATCTCCTACTCCACCTTCTCCTTCATCTTTTTCTTCGTCTCATTGGTCTTCCTCCTCTTATGGGGCATCCTTCCAATCTTCAAAATCTTAGAGATGGCAAGGTATTGCACCCATTTTCTCTTGAAGGTCCACTAAGACATTATGGGGGGTGGGAAAGAAGAAGAAATCTCCTCTTTATCATATGGATCACTTTGTCCAATTTCTTGTTAATAGAAAAAAAGAGATGGCAGAAGTCTTTGGTTTTCCTTTGGGCTTAAGAGATAGGAATGGTTGGGCACCTTCCTCTATCACAAGCCTTTTACTTTTTGAAGCTTGAGTTGTTTCATGCTTCTTAGACCCAATAGACCCTAAAGTATAAATATAAGTATCTGGATGGTTAGCCTTGGCATTTATGAGATAGGGCAAATCAAGGAAGTTTTAGGAGGGCAAGTATTTCTTAGTGAGGAAATTTTCATTTTCCTCATTTAGGCCTCCCACATAATGGTAAATGACTGTGACATGGGAGGGAGGAGAAATTGGTTGTTAGGCTTAGGATTCATGTGAATCAATTGATCCACAAGGTACCAACCAATTTAAATTTGCTTATTCTTGGTTAAGCAAAATAGAAATGCTAGGTCTTTTTAGGAAACCACTTTTCATTCTCCTCACACCTAACATTTACTTAAAAGGTAACGATATGGTTAAGGAGCCAATTTAGAGGTGTTATAATGTATTTGGCCATAGATATTTTTGGGTCATGTTTTGTCTGAATGGATATTTCTAACCAAAGTTCAACATAAATGATATTAACTCTAGAGATTATGAAAGGAATATCATCTTCCACTTAAAGGTTGAAGAGGTTAGAAAGTTGGTTAAAGGTTATAAAGTGAGGGGGGGGGGGGGGGGGGTCCCCAAAAAGCCTTAGAAACTAACCTATATGAACTTGCTTTCGATTCTGCTCTCCTGTTAGCCTTGAAAACTAGCCTATATGAACTTGCTTTCGATTCTGCTCTCCTACTCAATGTGATAGTATACATAAACTCTTTAACAATTTTCTCATACTAGAGTTCATCTCTGAAGATAAACTCATTCCATCTTTTGTTTGATAAAAAAACATGGATTTCAACCTTCATTCCAAGTGATTTAATGAAAAAGGTTGAAGGAATTTTATTAGCTTGGATTATCTTATTGGAGTTTGTTTTATATCTGTCATTTTCAACATTAGTTATTCCCTTCATTAAGTAAAAGGCAGGAGGTTGGGCAATGACCTTCCCTTTCTCTGCTCTAGTTAGTTTCTTAGGTGCCATCGAGGGAAGTTAGGAGAGTTTAAAAGATTTGAGGGAAGAAATGAGTTATATATGAAGAGAGAAGTTAAAATTAGAATAAAAAGGTGTTTGGGTGGTTTAAATAGGTAGAAAACTGATGAAAAACGGTAACAAAATGGTAAAAATTGCATTAAATGAGGGTTGGCATTAGTTGACAGTCAAATTAATTAATGCTCGATAGTTACTAGAATCCACAGTAGTTATTAGCAAATCACAATCACTAATTAAGAATTTTGTGAGTTATGGATAAGAATTCCTTGAAAAATGATAGAGTCAATGGTCAAAGAATTTGAATTTTAAAAGAATTCATGGTGACAATTTAAAATCATGATAAAAAAATAGAAGTTTTATAGAAAAATGATGAGTGCTTATAAATAGTGATCACAAATAAATAATAGCGACTGCAAATTACAAGGCAAAAAGAAAAACAATGAAAGAATAAGAATTGGCCTTCTTAGATGTGATCTACTTAATGTAATGAAGATTAATTCAAGCAAATAGGCATAAAAAAGCTCAATTACTTAAAGAATTAACACATCCAAAGTAATTCAAGAGACACAATTATCAAACATATCATATGATCAATCAAAATGACAAAGACAATGAAGAATATGAGGTGAGATTAATTTTCACTACAGAGAGCTTCCATTTAGCATCCCTAACTCCCTCTTAATGAAGGTTCCCTTTTAATCTATTAAGGCATTATCATATTTCCCTTTATTTTCTCTTCTAAGTATTAGATTCATCATCCATGATTCATCATTTTGTTCCCCCCTTAAGATATGCTCATATTATATGCACCATTTTATTTCTTATTTCTCCTCTTTGTCATTATCAAAAAGAAGCAAACAATAAGTAAAAGATCAAGTAAAATGGCATAAATGAACCATATATTCATTACAAGGGAACATAGACAATAGTTTACTTTACATTGTAAAAGATATGTTCTCTAATCATCAACTATTTTTGAAAATAAAAGAAATAGAAGGAAAATAAAAAATAATAAAAATAACTATGTAGATGACTCATTAGGAGCTATTTTGGAAGGAGACGTATGCATCTAATCTTGAAGTTCTAAGGGTGATTTAGACTCATTGGGTTACTCTTAGTTCTTAGGCTTTGCTTGCAGTGCAGGTTCCTTAGGCTATTATGAGGGATCTTATTTATTGGAAAAAGTGTCTTTGTGCTCAACTGGAACTATTTACTGCTCTTGATTACTTAGACTTCTAGGTTATAGATTTAACCCTTCTATAATCCAATCAAGTTTTTGGCTCACATCCTTCAACTCATGTAACATCCCTATCCACATTCATTGGCATTATCACATGAACATATTCATTGCATAAATGATATGAAATCCCACATGAACATATGCATTGGATAAATGATTATTTAGTCATGCGATTTCTAGAAGCATGACAATGACACTTGCACCGTTATATTTGGGACACTTGTACATATATGTAGTGTTTGTATAGCTGCATGGAAAATTGTCTTACATTATGTGCATGTTATAGCATCATAAATAATAGTGTTATAGAGCTTATTTAATAATATATAAGGAGCATTTAAGGATTGAGAGATGGATAAAGGTGCTTAAGGAGTGAAGAAGAGGGACTAAAAGAGAAAAAGTGAACTTCCAACCAATGGAAATAAAGCACCATGATTTCATATTGTTATAATAAGTTTATATATGATAATTAGGGTTAGAAATGAGGGGTAATTCGTGAGGTATGGCAGAAAAAGAGTGAGAGAGAGAGCTAAGGAAGAAAGAAAGAAGAAGAAGAAGAAGAAGAAAGGGAGAAGAGTGA